>VDFB02300886.1:0-85121 GCA_007258455.2 Sequoia sempervirens
TTCAGTTTTACCGAACTTCCATTTTACTGGACTCCATATATCGAAGTGCAAATATCAGACCGAAGCCTTCCATTCAAACTCACGTTACCTTTTTCCTTTTCAAACGTTTATGGTTCCTGGTATTTGGTACCCGAAACACTTACATTACGAAGTACTCTTTGATTAAATATTTCTCTTTGCCTTTCACTTGTGATGATCTTTCAATTTGCTAGCTCTTGCCATAAGAGTAATATTTTCACTTGGGTCCCCAAGTCTTTCAATCTCAGGGAGTGTTGTGAGACCACACAACAATTCCCTCCTAAGGATAGTCATGTCCCGATGACTATATGATACAAAGGTGATTATCACAATGTCAAGTACTCAAAATCACTCTATTTTACATCATAAAAGGAGGAAGAAGGAAAATAAAATAAAATTCATGATTCGTACCTTTGCTTATCTACCTTTGTAACTTGTTTAAGTTGCCTTGAATTGTTTGACAATGCACCTAACATAGTCTTTCGGTTTAATCACCAATTTAACTCTTGCACTGGTGTTAGCTTATCACAAAAGATTAATATCTTATGAAACTCTTAAAGAGTGAATCTTCCAATAATCAACATGATTATATGCAAACAAATTACATTAAAATTTTCAAATATCTCGTCAACCTGATTGATATCATTAAGATAGATCCGCAATTTGATAGTCTTTCGGTTTAATCACCAATTTAACTCTTGCACTGGTGTTAGCTTATCACAAAAGATTAATATCTTATGAAACTCTTAAAGAGTGAATCTTCCAATAATCAACATGATTATATGCAAACAAATTACATTAAAATTTTCAAATATCTCATTTTCAGATCATACAATTGAAAGTATCATTAAGATAAATCACAACTTGCTCATATATCATCCATAAAATACATATTCTACTTAAATTCAAATTTTGCATTCATTTTGTCCTTATCTCTTTAAACATGGTGAGTTGGTATACAACTGGTTTATCATCTCAACCCATGTCCCTTTTTATTTGCAATTGTTTAGGATATCAAGCATTTATCCTTCATAAGATGAGAAGCTCACCATCTCATTAAGATTTCATGTAGTTTTGCACAAACATATATGTTCGTATTTAACATACCTTCTCATATATGAATGCTCACATGTGACCTGGAGAGTCAATAATTAAATTTTATTTATCAATCATGTGACCTAGACAATATGTTCATCTCGTCACTCATGCCTACTCACATGGGGCTTGAGCGATATGTCCATCTTGTCACGACATGTGTGAAATATGTGCTATCATGAAGTAACTGACACTTGCAACTTATTTCATGCTTCCTGGCACAATATCTATGCAAATGTCCTTTTACTCATGAAGTGACTCAAGCTTTGGAAAAAGCATTTTATTCTTTATTTACACCCTCAAGATAACCTAGAAGTCACTTAGCACCTTTCCAACACATGGCCCCATTTAGTAAGAAGTAATAATTATGTTCATCTTATCATACATACTTTCTTGTACCTGAACATATTTGATTAGTTTCATGAAATTTATTAATCATAACCAAACCATAGTTCCCCCTAGTTCACTATCAATTATGATATCATTCCAGGCATTTCATAAATAATAGAATCAACATTATAACCCTTTAACATGTGTATCAAAGTGATTTTTTCAAGAATCTAGAGTAATTAAATCTTGAACATGCTAAATCCAAAACATCACCATGAAAAATATCATAGGCATCACAAGAGGAGCATCAAAACTATCAACAAATGACCTCATCTAATGTACACGACACAATCTTTGGTAAAGATACCTCAACGATAGTATCCATAGAGGTATTTGGAGTATACCAATCAGTACTGTGAAAACATACACAAACACACAAGGGTCATATCATTTCATGATTTCCCAATTCCCACAGGGAGTGACTTATCACATATGCATAGTGATTATCCCAACATATAAATACACAAAATGAGTAGCTCCATTGTTCATCATATATACATAAGGTGACCAACTCATACATAGCACATACTCATAATGACTAACTAATATGCATATCATGGTTGAATGAGCTGGAGTTATTGGATGAGCATCACCTAGATGCTTTGAATCACCTACAAGTTTATCATAACTGTCTAAAGAGGGGCTATAACAAAAAGATCAAAAGTTAGTCCTTCCAAGTAGGAGAGCTCATGCTAAAGGAAAATCAGAAGAATATGCCAAATCTAGACAGTAAAGGTAATTTTGAACCTAATTGGTTGGGACCCTTCATCATCACGATGAGTTACAAATCATGAGTGTATTTTCCACACCAGAAGGTGAGCCTTTGCAGGATCCCATCAATAGCTCCCATCTGAAAAAGTTTTATGCCTAGGATTGCAAGGTATAAAATTCAAAATACAAAAAACATCAAAAATGATAAAATATGAAAAAATCAGAAAAAGGATTGAAAACAGTAAAGAAAAAATTGTCCTCTGGAGAAAACCACTTTGGTGGCGCTTTGGGAAAGTACCTTGGTGAAAACCTGACAATCAGGTGCTTTGTGTAAATAAGCACTTTCCATCCATCCATGATTCTTTGGCTTGTTCTGCATCATTTCCCATCGCATTCAACCTCCACCCATAATTTTTTCCATCACATACCCGCGTCTACATCATAGCTTGATCTTGCGTCGGTGTCATGTTCCCCTTTTTAGTACTACTTGGCACATTCCTTAGGTCAGTTTGTCCTGCCTATATCGAGGTAGTCCATTCCATCATGCTAGGGGCATTCCCCATACTTGCATCGGGTCAGATTCATGTATATCCATATAATATTTCATAACAGCAAAAAATTTAAAAACATTCATAAAACCAAAAAATCCAAAAGCATCCAAAACATATCAAAAAATCCAAAAATAGGTTGAAAACAGGAAAATTCAAAAACATGGTAACCATGTCGAACTACAAGGCTTCTGCGTGTATAACATAGGAAAGGCTAATATTTGATTAGCCCCCAAGGCCCCTAGGATAGGTCCTTTAGGTTTCCATCATAGAAATTGGCAGTCCAATTGTTCATACTTTATCAATAAATGAGCCTGTGTCAGTCAAACTACGTGGTCTCTGCATGTATAACATAGGCAATGCTAATCTTTGATCAGCCCCTGAGGCCCCTAGGATAGGTCCTTAGGTTAGGTTCTTGGTCAAAATCTTAGAAAACACAAAAACATTGGAAAACATGAAAAAAACAAAACATTTAAAACATATCAAAAATCCCAAAACAACCTCATAATATTATGAAAACACCAAAAAAATTGAAATATTTCAGAAAAACCAAAATCATCTATCCCATTTTGCTTTCACTCACAATAAACATCCACTCACAATAAATCGATCATCATCTTCAAATGTTGGTAAAGCAAGTGGAAAAAAGTATGGCAAATTTATAAAGTGTAAACCTAAGCATAAAGGTCTCAAGTCTAGGTCAATAGGTAAACAAGTCGGTAAACTCTTGGTATCAACGACATATCATCCCGTTAGTTTCAAAATCTTTTGATAATCAAATCCTAGGATACGTCTTTCCTACAATGGACATCAACATCAGGTATCACCGTAGTTTTAGTCTTGGCTAGAGGTATGAAGAACATTGGCTTGTTTATTTGTTTGATTTTTTCTTATGATTTATCTTATTATACTCACTCGAATGACCTCTCGAAGATTTAGAGACAAAGGAATTGGGCATTGAACATTATCTTTGATTTGTCGTGCTTGTTGGATTTCCTCGTAATATAACCTTGGCGAATACTTACTTTTGTTAGGTATGTGTGGAGGGTGTTTTGAACAGCTTGTTGACTATTACATTGGAAGGTTATGCCTTTTCATGTTTTGGTTTGAGATGTTTGAAGCTTCCAAAGTACATCCTAGCAAAGTTTTTATATGTTAGGTGTGAACAAGGATACTCCTCTCTATTTGCTGAGTCAAAGTCCATTGCACTAGATACCATGCCATCTTGGTTATCCATACCTTGATGCATCATATCTATGTGTGTTATCAAGCATAAGGAAATTTGTGTCATTTGTGTCTCAATCCCTCAATAAGAAAATCATCATCAATCATCATCATATCTAATAAGGTCTCGATGACTCATGGACTTGTTGGACTTCTCCATCTTCTCATAATCAAGGGTTGATCCCTCTCATTCTCCTATCCTCTTTCATGCTAACATGGTATCATGACATTCACCAAAATAGCAATACATCCATCCTGCATCCACAAATCGTCAACATCCTACATAATCATGGCATATCATCATAATAGGAAACATCATCCATCTCACATGCATCACATCATCATTTAAGTTATTTAGGATAATATAGATTTGTTATTCTAAGCCTCTTAATTCATCTCATTTGCATTATCATCATCATAATATAGATTTGTTAGTCTAAGCATCTCATAACATAAATCATCCATTACATGCATAAAGCATAAAACACAAGAAACATCACATCATAAATGCTACATCAGAGCTGTAATTTTGAGCCCTAGTTGAGGTCGGATGCTGTAATTTTAAGCCCATTTATCCGATTTTCGAGTCATGAAACCTCTATTGATAATTTTTTAGCATCTTGAGCCTATTTTTCTATAGTAAAACCATTGTTGAAACTTTATTGTGAGCTCGACCCAAAAATTCAAAATTTTGCCCGATCTCTCGAGGGGGCAGTGTAGCAACATAATTCCTTTCATTGGGGCAACAGTGGGGTATCCGAAAAAATAAAAAAAAATGAATTTCAATCTTGGCAACATCAATCTTTGAACCAATGCAATGGGTACATTGCTTCACAAAGGGGAAAAATGTAGACACTCAAATAGTCCAATCATCTAATTTTGATTAATTAACATCACTTCCTCCTAAAATCATTTCTACGCTAACCAATTAATTAAATAATATTTATTATTTAGTTAAATTCATCAATTTCTACTATTAATCAAGTAATTAAATTTATTAGATTAATTAACTTCTTGCTCATTGTTCACCTCATTTATTTAAATAAATAAAATTATTTAACCTTCTTAGGAGATTTTTATCATATAATTTTATTAATATCTCTTTTAATCAAATATCATAAATCATTCTATTCTCTAATCAATCCTCATTACCTATTTCTATAGCTTTTGACTCAACCTCGGTCTCCCATGATCAACTAACCAACTTGCACATGAAAATCATTTCTTCTAATTAACTAATTAGCCTATTTTCCTCTCAAAGGCATATTATTTGGAATATTCCTCTCAACCATCCATTCATAAATTTCCCTCCAAAAGTCTTTTAAAGCCTCTTACAAAGGTCTTAAATGCTCTTATAAGAGCCACTTTGCCTTAAATATCCTCTTACATGTCATCTTGTCCCTCTTACATCTCAACCATATTCATTCAATTCCCTTGCATCCTCTTACAAATCCACCTACATGCCTTAAATTCTTCACATCTTTCAAAATGTGCTCCACACACATCCCCATGGATTTCATTAGCCTTGTGACAAGTGTCACAATGCCATTGGCTCCCATATTAGTCCCACATTCACCAATTTCATCCATTTTTCAACCCTTCACTCCTATAAGTAGATGCCTCTTCTACTTGAAATGGATCCACAACTTGAAGCATTGTTACTCTACTTATTTCACTCTTCAATCACTTGTTTTTTCATGTCATTTTAGCTTGGATTTCACACTTGCTTTGCATCAAAGTCATCTTCACATTAAGGGATCAAGAGTTTATCATAAGGGATTGTGAAAGGGCCACTTTCCACATCAAAGTGGCACCAATCCCCCTATGGGATGATGGTTTGAGTAACTTAGAATAAGATTTCAAGTTCATTTGCTTGTTGTTTCATGTTAGTTTGATAATATTTTCATTTTCTTTGCATGCTCAACAATTTCACGGGGAATGTTTTATTTTGCTTGTTTAAAATGACTAATCTTCTTATATTTGTTCATGTTTGAGCATAGTGCAAATTTGCATTCACACAAACATTTCACTTGCTTCAAATGTACATATGGTGTTAATCTACGCTACCACAACAACATTTTCTTCAATGAAAGACAATCTAGTGGATATGTGAAAATCAATAAAAAGATTGAGAATTAAATGACAAGTAGAGTACTTCGAAGCATTGAATAGAGATAGAGAATTAAATGGATTTTTGTAGGTTAATCATTGTCAATGTCCACTAATAAGTCACAATAAATTTCACTCACTTATGGTCAGAACTATATGTTGATTAATTAGACTTAAAAGCCACATTTTTATATTGAACAAAGCAAAAAGGATTTACAAGAATGAAGCCACAAAAAATATTTTAATTTAAGTAGCTGAAGACTGAAGTACATAGCCATCCTGGCCAAAAAGCCACTAATCGTGACAATAAACCAGTCATAAAAATACATATTACAAGAGTTTTACAATAAAATATAGATACAACTCATTACTAAAAAATTATGTAACAATAGCAGAGGCCCTCAACTGGGTGTTTGAACGGGAGGTGAATTGAATTGAACAAAGTAAGAGTAGAGAAGAGAAGGGAATCACCCAATCCTTCCTCCAAAACTCTAGACTCTATAATGATTCATTTATCATATCATACACCATACCGCACCTCATAACAACCAGGGAAAGAGCTTGAATTGTAGAAGTAGCTAGTTCAACTTTGGGAAAGATTCCACCAACATGCGCTAACCCACATTCAAAATTGTAATGCTCGAGAGTCAACTCCAATGAAGAAATAGAGTAAATGAAAGGCTGCAAATAATGTATTGCCAACGTCTTCACTAAATCTTTATCCAACAAATGTCTATGCAATTGGAAAAGAAAGCAAAAGCTACCTTAGAAAATAGAGCACGAGAGTTGTTTTGAAGCCATTCCCTAACCACAATTATTCTTATAGACTCTTCAACCTATGTGCATAAGGAATAGTAAAAACCATGCCAAACTTTCATCTATCATATGCATCATTGCTTCTTTTCTCCCAAAAACATTTTAGTAGCATGACACACCATGAAGACTCCATAACATTATAGTGAAATTATGAATAGAGAAGAAAGAAAGCAAAGCCAAATATATTATAAATGATATGAAGAACATCAATTTGGTGAAGTATATATAAAACGAAGACATCAATACTCAACACTTGAACATTTAATTCACCACTTGATGTGACAATATTATTTTGAAAAAAATGAGTCATGAGTTTAAGTGATTTAATAAATAATAAAATGTCAACCATTGATATTTTTAAATCTAATGGTTCTAGCATTATTCTAGAGGTTTGAATTTAGAAGTCTAGTGCTTTAGGAATTTGCTTCCAAAATGCAACTATAGTCATCCATCGAACATTCATAGAACGGTTATATCACATTTTTTCATATCGCATTTTGATTCTATTAGAGCCTTTACAATCTACGATCTTGCGATAACTGTTGATCTTTGAACTTAGTGTTGATCATTGATTCCTTTTAGACCATTAACCATGAGCTCGGTCCCACCAAGGATACATGTCACAATCCTGCATTACCACAAAAAACTAATGACATCACCTTCTAAGTAGTGCGGGCGTGTGGGAGCCACTCGATCATTAATCGCCAATCTCAACCGTTGATTTTCGTGAGCAAATATTTGTCACCAGACTAAGAGATATTAGAGTCTTTGATACTCCAAGAAACTGATAATCACCTAGGTCGAGGGCTGGTCAACATGATAACTCCAAAGGCTTAAGTCATAACTTAAGTGACCTTCAACTGCTAGTAGCCAGTCAATGATAAAATATTATTTTGGGTGTCATGACTTTAAGTGATTTAATAAGTAATAAAAGGTCAACCATTGATATTTGGAAATCTAATGGTTCTAGGGTTATTCCAGAGGTTTGAATTTGCAAGTCTAGTGCTTTAGACATTTTCTTTTGGAATGCAACTACTACTGTCCATCAAACATTCATCAAACAATCATTTTTTATATTAATTTACACTGACATCTAGCTTCAAACATAAAACTTCACTTAAGAACATATATTAAATATGGTGACACTTGTCCCCATTCTGGATGCTTTATGAAGGAATTTGGATGTGTAAAAAATTTATCCCAAAATAGAATAATATATATCATTTGATATTTTTGCCACCCACGCTATGATTTTTTATTGGCATATACCAGTTTATTTCGCGAATGAATTTTTTATTGGTTGAAATTATGTTTAACTTGCCAATGATTTTTTTATTGGTTTGAAAATAGGTTTAATTCGCCAATGAAAATATTTTTTTGGTTTGAAAACATGTTTTAATTGCCAACAAAAATATTTTTTTGTTTTGAAATCAAGTTTAATTCGCCCACAAAAATATTTTATTGGTTTGAAAACAACTTTAATTCGCCAATGAAAATATTTTAGTGGTTTGAAAATAGGTTTTAATCGACAATGAAAATAGTTTATTGGTTTTAAATAAATTATAATTCGCTAGAATTTTCCACAAGCTTCTAGCAATTACAAAAGATTGTCCAATTCAAATTATTATTTTTCTTGAAAAATGAAAAAAATCGAAAATAAAATTAATATTTTTTGGGGAAGTATACAAGATTCATGAGGTTTTTACACCTTCTCCAGGGGGGTTCTTAAAGTTATCCCTACTAGAAGGTGGGGAAACATATGGATTAATTAAGAAGACTAAGTTGTAGGGGCAGTCCTCTCTAAGGGATATATTTATGCCCACAATCAAGTCTAAGAAATGAGAAGGGTATGTGTAGGGAAATGGGGCACCAAAAGGGGGTCTTAAGTGGCCACTTTTTTTGAAATCAGGAAAGAATGATCTTAGATGAGCAATTGAAGATAGTTGTGCTCAAAATTTGAAGATGCAACAAGAACAAGAGTCATAGCAATCTGAATCTACTTTCTAAAATACTATTTTTTAAATGGCCTTAAGGGATTAAAATAGGGGTAGCACACAAAGTTCTCTTGTTTCTATCAAAAAATATAACATAGTGTCTGGTGTGTTTTTGATAAGAAAAAGCCAGTTTTGAAGGGACCCCGAAACCCTTTACAACAAAGAGAAGTTGGGAAAAGAATAAATCAATAAAACCCAAAAAAACCAAAAAGCTAACAAAAGAAAAAACTAGGAAACCTATTAGCAACCCTACAACAAAGCATCAATAACACAATTGATCAAATAAAAGCAACAACAAAGTTACAACATTTTTTCAAGAACAATGGACGAGACCATATTTTCTTCAATGACCCCCTTGTGCATCTCAACCACATCCTTGAGCTCCTCAAACAAGATAGTAGCCTGTTTCTTGGTCTTGCTCCTTGTTCTCAAACACGAGCTAGCATCTAGATTCTTTTCCACATCAAGACCAATATCCTTAGTCCTCTCTTCCAAATTCAAGTGATTAACATCCTCAATGGCCTTCTCATGTTCTCCTAGATTTCAAGGAATTGTTGCTAATATTAACAGTCTTCAAATCATAAAAAATATTACTAAGTTTTTCATCCATATTAACAAACCTCTCCTCAATATTATTTTGGACCTCCATTTCTAGGGATGTAATCCTCTCCTCATGAGTTTTACCAAGATGATCAACATCAACAACAAGTCTATCAAGCATAACATTCATAGTCTTAACCTTACCTTTGATCTACCATTCCTTCTGGTTGCTATGCACAAGCATAGCACATAAATCTTGCCAAATTTTAAGTTGTACATTGAGCTCCTTGACTTCCAAGAAAATCCACTTCACCAGTGAAAGCAAGTTGCGAGTACCATCATTTTCCATTTTACAGAATAGGTCCATATTAACATCATCCCAATTTATCAGTGGCACAGCTTGAGAACCAAAATTCTCGGTAGGAACCTCTTGAGCCCCCTCTTTGCCCTCCAAATCCTCCTTAGCAGGGGAATCTTCCACTTCAATCACCTCCACTTTCACCTAATGCTTATCCAAATTTTTTTCCAAGTCTGCCAGAATTTCCAGTTACTCTGCCTTCACAACACTCCCCTTGACCTCCTTAGCGCCAATAGGAGAATCTAAATTAGCCTAGTTAGGGCCAATCCCTTTGGAACACACCAAACCATCATTCGCCTGCTGAAAATCCTCCATAGGATGCTCGGACCCCGGAAGGCCCTTCCCCAGGACATGTAAATCATTCGAAATAGGGGAAAACTCCCTAACACCAAACTTGCCAATGCCCGAGACAAGTTTGACATTAGGAATATGGGTCTCCTCTGCAGCTCTAGAATCATCCACCTTCTACTTGACAACATGCTTCTCTTTCTTGGGGCATTTTTTCTTCCCCTTTGCATTCTTCTTCACCGAAGACACCACAACTTCCTTCATTTCAATATCAGTTTCATAACCCTTAGACTAGGATTCAGAGTCCTCAGAAACCTCAATAGAATCACTAACATCCTCTAACATCTCCTCATAATTAGAATCATCATCCTCATAATCCCCCTCCCACTCCTCTGCCGATTCACTAGTATTTTCCACCCTTTTTATGGTTCAGGGTCTTAGGAGAAACATGAATCATCTTCAGCTTGATGTGCTCAAAAATAAGATTCATAAGGCCTTCATGGAGAATACCCTTCCTAGGGTTCTTCCTATGATCCTCAATACTTGTTTCCATAGACAACATGAGGTAAAAAGGAAATGAAACCATAGAATTATAGCGGTTCAAATGATTCAATAACATGAAAAGATAGTTGTAGATTATAGAAAACCTACCCTCCAAAGTGAAATATTGCATAATGGCTAGAGTAATGACCCTCTAAAGTGGCTTGATTGATTTTCGACCATACCCACTACTACCAATCGTCACGAGCTTTTTCTTCTCATCATATTTGAAGAAATTTGCAAGGGCCTTCTTGGCCAAAACCCTATCTCTATAAAAAATTTCGTCCATTTGAAGGAAGCCAGTCACCTCGACAATGAAATCCTCATTAATATTAAATTCCACACATTTGTAGCACAAAATCCTGTTGTTCCACCCTTTAACAAACACTTTCGTGACTTCAAGGTTCAGACCATGGAGCTTCAACATAGGAGCTAACACCACCCTTTTCTAGATGCTCCGAAATAATTTTATTACTACTAAACTCCTCACAAGAGCTCAGATCCACTCTGCAACGAGCTCCTCCCATGGTGAAATGCAACATACCATAATCCACCTACTCCTTAATTTTTGAAAATGCAAGATAAGTCGAACAAACCACAATGCAATGCAAAAGAGACCCATAAAACGTGTGAGCTTGCCACACCAAGTACATCCATACCTTAGCTCCCAACCCATAATATTACAGACATCAAGAAGGCAATTATTAAACAAGTAGGCATAGACGTCGACGTGTAAAAACCAACTTAGGAAGAAGTAAAAAAGCCTTTCTCCTAGCTTGACCACCTTCATGTCATGACAATAGGTCATAACTGGAAATGTTCTTAAGATTAAGCGGCAAGGATTCATAATCACTCCAATTTTTTTGAGCCACCACTCCTAAATTAGCTAGCCCATCAGCCAGGGAATTAGCTTCCCTAAACACATTATAAATTCTAAACTCATCAAAAGAGTTAATGATGGATAAAGAATCATTAATCAGATGGGAAATCGACCATGACGATGGGCTACACTTCAAAAGGCACTTAATAATATTAAGGGAAATCTCCTTCATTGAGCCAAATTTTTGAGACCCCATAATCTTTAGCCAATAAGAGGCCATGATAGGTTGCTGTTGAACATAGTGTCTGGTGTGTTGCCTCTAAAATGTTAACTTTTTTTAGTATTTCAAAAATCTCTTCAGTGAAAAAATAGCTAACACCATGTAACTTATACTTGATATTTTTTGGTATTTTTTAATGAATATATGATTTTTTAGTAATTTTCAAAGTGGAGACATCCTAAAAAATAAAAAATTGAGTGTGCACCCCCTAATTGTTTTGGAAACTAATAAAAAATTGACTGTGTAGATAGTCTTATAGAGTCAAGCTTATAAAAACACATTTTTTTTCAAATTTTGAACAGTTAAATAATGAAGCCAGACATACCATAAAAGATTTTTAACGAAAAATGGAGACACTAGAAAAATAAATTAAAAATAAAAACCTTAACATAATTAGAATATAGATAAAATACATGGTTAGAAAGATAGGAGAGAGCTCAATGTTACTATGTTATTTTTTTAACTTGACATCAAAAGACGTATAAAATTGATGGAGAGCATGCTCGATATTGTGTCATTTTAAAGAATTTTCCAAAAACACATTTATGGGCATTGATATGTAAGTCCAACCATTCCCTCTCTTCCTCCTTCCCTCTCTACTTCTCTCTATCTCACCTCTCTACCTCACCCCTCTCTCTCTCTCTCTCTCTCTCTCCCTCCTCTCTCTCTCTCTCTCTATCTCTCTCCCTTCCTCTCTCTTTCTCTCCATCCGTTTAGATATCTCTCTATATTTCTACCTCTCTACCTACCTCTCCCTCCTTTCCTCCCTCTCTCTCTCTCTACCTACCTTTCCCTCCTTCCCTCCCCCTTTATCTCTTCCTTTCCCCCCTCTCTCTACCTACCTACCTCTTCCTCCCTCCTCTCTCTCTCCCTCTCTCTACCTACCTCTCCCTCCCTCCCTCCCTTCCCCCTCTCTCTACCTACCTACCTCTTTGTCCCTCTCTCTCTCTCTCTCTCTCTCTCTCTCTCTCTCTCTCTCTCTCTCTCTCTCTCTCCCTTTGTAGATATCTCTATTCTCCTCCTCTCCCTCTATCTTTACCTACTTCACTCCTCCCCACCTCTCTTTATCTCTATCTCCTTATCTCTCTCACCCTCTCTCCCCTCTCCCCATCTCTCTCCCTCCCTCCTTCCCTATCCGCTTCTTTTTATTTCACCTCTCTCCCCCTATCCCTCCATCTCTCTCTCCCTTCTCTCTTTCTCTCCCTCCCCCATTCCCTCCCTCCCTCCCTATCTCCCTCTCTTTATCTCTATCTATTTATCTCTCCATATTTATCTCTCTATGCCTCCCTCTCTACTTCTCTCTATTTCACCTCTCTCTATATATCTCTATATATCTCCCTCTCCCTCTCTCTACCTCCCTCCCTCCCTATCTCTCTCTACTTCTCTCTCCTCTCTCTATTTCTCTCCATTGGTAATATAAATGGTAGGGGAAAGCCCCCCCCACACCCCCCACCAAGAAATAAGATTCAAACATAGATAAAACAAAAAAATATGAATAAAAAAGATAATGAAGCTCCGTTACCAATAGGGAGAGATATATAGAGGAAAAAGAGATGGAGATGGAGATAGAGAGGGGGAGGGAGAGAAGGAGAGGGAGAGATAAATAGAGTTAGAGGAGAGAAGGATAGAGAGAGATGGAGCTAGAAAGATAAAGATAGAGATAAGGAAATATATAGGGGTAAAGCGAAATGGAGAGATAAGGAGATATAGATAAAGAGGGAGAGAGAGATATAAGGAGAAACCTGGAGAGGTAGAGATGAAAATAGAGATATAGATATAAAATGTCTAATAAGAGAGGGGGAAAGAGAGGGATGGATAGGAAGAGAGATACATATCTAGAGATAGAAAGGGAGAGAGGAAGATAGAGATAGATATGAAGATAGAGGGAGAGAGAGAAATAGATATAGAGATAGAGAACGGTAAAGGGAGAGATAGAAAGGGGGAGAGGAAGATAGAGGAAGAGAGAGAAATATATATAGAGATAGAGAGAGATAAAGGGAGAGATAAAGATAGATTGAGAGACAAGAATAGAGAGAGGGAGATATGGAGAAAAAGAGATAGATGAAGAGGAAGAGGGAGAGATAGAGAGAGATATAGATGGTGCGATAGAGTGAGAGGGAGAGAGGGAGATGGGAGCGATATAGAGAGATATCTAGAGAGAGATATGAGATAAAAATAAGTGGAGAGGGAGGGAGAGGTGGAGAGAGAAGTAGATAGGGAGGTAGAGCTAGAGAGAGATATGGAGAGATATAGAGAGATATCTAAGGAGAGGCTTGATGATGCTTTTGAATAGTTACAAAGTTACCCTTATATAATTGCAAGATGATAGGAGTTTGTTGATTACTAAAAATTGACTAAGTTTGAAATTTATAAGATCTTTAATTACTTAGAATCTACATTATAACTTCTAGAGATTCAAAACCATTATCAAATATCCTGAAACTATATACATGAAATATAACTTAAAGCATAAGAAAATCAATACCCATATATTAATATCATTTATACTTAAATTTTTATTTCATGTATATAGTCTAAGGAAGAGGGAGACTGTGAGCTATATAAGGAGGTAGAGAGAGATGGAAAGAGAAAGAGGGAGGGAGCCTATTTTTGTTTCTTTGAAATGTGATGCGCTTGCATTATGTCTTGTAAGGGATCAAAAAGTGTTGTGGCCACTTTTTGGTCCCCATCTTTCTACACTTACCAAGAACAATTACAGAAAGGGTTCGTCTAGACTCTTTGGGCCCTAAGTAGGTCAATGGATCTAATAGTCCCCAAATTTAGATCAACATATGTGTAATTTAGTAAGATAAATTAAGAATCAAATAATATATTTATAAGAAGATGAAAAACATGTGTAAAACAAATAGATCAAACACTAAAAAAAAATATTTTAAATTAAATTTATAAAGTATAATTTTATGTTGTTTCTATTGTTCAATAAAAATGTTATTTGGGTTAAGTTTCATATAGTATGGTTCTATAATAAAAAGGTTATTACTCATATTTAAAATAAAAATAGTTTTTTAAATGTTTTATTAATAATTAAAAAATTAAGATCTTGATGTTTTTGTTTAAAATGAAGAACTCTAATTATGTAATATAATTAAAAATTAAATCTTTCTAATTCCATTTTTTTTTTAAATTTTAAATTTATCTTTCTTAACTTTACCTTTCAAATTTTGAGAAATGTCATTTCCATTCTAAAACATATTAAATACTTCAATAAATCTCATTTTTTGGATAACAAATAAAATATGTCATCCATCGTGCAAATAAATAGACGTTGTACGGTTGGCCTAACTCCATCCAGGACATGCGTACACGTTTCAATTGCCACTCGCGTACGGACAACATAAATGTTTCGTGTGTTGTAAAAATGACGTCAGCCATGATCGGCTATGTTACAAAATCTCGTGTATATATATCTTCGTGCCCAGCTGATGGAGAGCAGCAGCGGCAGCGGCAGCGGCAGCGACTAGGAGAAACAAAGGAATTTTCAAGATTTATTTTTCTTTTGGTTTTGGGAAGGTAAGCTTTTTCTTCTCAAGAGGACACAAGATTTCTTGAGCTCTGCAACTCTGATATTTATTCTTTTCCGCCACTGTGTTATATGAAGGCGTTCTTTTTTTTAAGGTTTAAAAAGTTTAGTGCTTTTAATTTTTCATTTGATTTTGTTTGTCTATGAGGAAAATTCTGTTGTGCACTATGATTAATAATCATAAACTAGATTTTCAAATTGGATTTGTACTTCTTAGACTATGATGAATGTCTAGACTATGAATTTTGGCCTACTCTAAATAGGGTCACACTTGTGATGTAGTTAGAGATAGATACTATCTTTTGTTAGAATTTTGAAAATCACCTTATGGGTTTATTTGCATTTTAATAATGGGTCAAACCTCTTTGTTTAATGAATAATGTTAGAGACATGAGTGCAAGTGTGTAGATGATAATTTAGTATCTATTAATGTGAATGCTAATACATGAGTGTAGATAATACTTTTTAACATGATCTTCCTCGAATGGGTATCCATTTTTATTTTTAAAAGTGGGTACACATTTCAAAAAGAAACGGGTATCCATTTCTATTTAGATATTGTATTCATTTCTTTTTAGAATGGGTACACATTTTAGTACAAGTACATGTTTCATAAAATTTTTAATTTAAAACTTGTAGTTTTGCTTTTGTTTTAGGTTTGGAAACACAACCCTCAGGCTTGGGACTAAGACCTATAAAAGTATAATGCCTTGTTAATATAAAGAGAAATTAAGTTTAGCAATATGACTAACAATTTTTTTCAATTTTTTTTGGACCAAATTAAAACTCCTCGTTACAAATGACAATATCTAGTTTACAAATATGTAAAAAAAGAAATACCACTGAACATATTTTTTATTTATTAATTAATTTTTAAATAAAGAGACTCATAAACTTGAAATTATATATAATACTATTTTTTAATATTTTTTTATTTTTTATTTTGATTTAAAAAAATTATGATTGACCAATCTAGACATCATTCTCTACACACACATGTTTTGGCCCAAAACATTCAATTTAAAAAAAATCACTTTTGTACATCCTATACAAAACTAACTTTTTTCTTTTAGTATGAGAATAAATTGTATATTTGCAATCTAGAAAAAAATCTTGCATATCATATTTTTACACCATGTTAATATTATATGTCTAAGTGCTTCAAATTTTTACTCCAACTATGGGAAAAAATGATTTTCTAGAAAAAGACTTCCACTTTTGTCCAAAAAGTGGACCCAACTTCTTGCACTCACCCTTTTACAAATTTATATATAATTTTTTGAACAATATTTTAGAATTATGTGGAGATTATTTATATAAATTACCTAGGAAAATGATCAGTACTACAAGCCTTTATATAGGCGTCAAGGGTGTTCAATCAAACCCTCATGCAACATGAACTAGTAGGGAAAGGGTTCAACTAGACACCCCCTTCTATTAAATTTCATATGTTTGTGTACAAAATTTTCTTCATGGCTTTCTTTTCACTTTAGAGAGAAATGCACTGTTATGCTTTGACCTAAATACATGATCCTAGGTTCACAAATTGATTCATTTGACATGCTAATAGATAGATAATGGTCAAAATATATGAAATCATATGCTTGGGAAGCCGAGAAAGTTGTTTGAATTAATAAGAATAAATTTTTGGGCCAATCTTTTCTAGGGGACAAATATGCATCCAAAATTGAGTATAAGAAATGAGTACAACTATAGAGAGGGTTGGTTTATACCATTTGAAACTAAACTAGGCTAATTGATAATAGTCTTCAAGTTTAGGTCAACATATGTGTAAAATAGCATAAATTGAACAACAAGACAATGCATTTATGACAAAACCAAAAGAAATTATAAAATAATTAAGTAAATCAATTTAATAAATATAATTATAGAAAAACACATAAGTAAAGCTCTTATATTCTACACCTAGTTGTACCTCACTTAGAACAACACAAATGAAAACTAAACAATAAGAGAACAATGAAACTATCTCACAAACACACTCTTAATGTCATGGATGTGCTTGAGATTTGTTGATGCAGAGGATGAATGTAATTTCTCAAGAATTTCAATAACATGACCTTGATTTACATCCAATTCCCTCACTTAGAAATGGTTTCAAGAATGTGATATTTATATATTTAATTAAAATAAATTGAGAGTTGAGATTGATTTAAAATAGGTGGCTAGGATTGAATGAGATAAATTTGAATTTGAATATGAGAGGGAGGATAAATTAAATGATGATAGTTGGTTTATGGAAGGTTGGGGTTGATTTATTTAAGTGGGTGGTTGAGATTGATTTAAAATAGGTGGTTGGTATTGAATGAGAGGAATTTAAATTTGAATTTGAGATGGAGAATAATTTAAATGATGGTAGTTGGTGTATGGAGGGTTGGGATCAATTTTTTTAAGTGGATCCATGTTGAGATTAAAAGTTTATTTGGACTTGGATAGAAGGTAGTTGGAAATGAATGACTAGGATTTTCTTGATTAATTTGATGGCTAACATTTAGGATTAACTTCATTTAAGATCCATTATTTTTATTATTTTTAATTTTTAATTATGGATGAGATGTGAGTGTCCTATTGTTGGGGATTAGATTAGGAATTGAGGCTTTAGGCTAACTAATCAAATAGTTAGATTATTTAATTAACTAGCACTTGCACCTATATGAGGTTCAAGGGATACATCGATAGAAAATTAAAGGTAAAAATTAAGTATATTTTATATTACATAATTAGTTAATTGTATAACAATATAAGTGTATACATGTTTTGAATACACATGAATTTTTATTTGTACAAGTAATCATTGTATTATATAATTAGATATAGGTATTATTCAACAATTTTTCAAATTTTGTTGATTTTTTAATTTTTTTGAAACAATTAGATTCCTTGGAAGAATCTAAATAGTCAAATTCCATTATATGAATAACATGATGAAATTAAATGTGACTGTTTAATTGTTTTCTTCCCTTCAATTTTAAATTAAAATTAGCATTCATTTTGCAATCAAAATTCCATCATAGTTTTTTTTTACTTTGTAGCTTCTCTTTTTAAATTCTTCTCATTCTTATGCACTAAAACACAATGTTGTTAAACAAAAAAATCATTATTTATAACCATTTCATTACATATGCAAAGTTAATGAAAAGTGGATTTGAGTTTGATTTAAGATCTAATGATGTAAAGGAATAAGAGAAACTAGTTAAAGGAAAAAGAAAAATAGAGCTATATATGATTAAGCATAAAGAAATGCCATACCTAAATCTGATTAAAAATAAACTTATCATATAGCTTGATCATTGGAAAGAATTTTTGTGATCCAAAATTTTAAAACATGGATGCCCCTCCCTTGATTATATAATTTGATGCAATGAAACAATAGGTTAAAATACAAGATCCCTAAACAAAGTCACAATAAGTACAAACTAGTAAAAGACTAGGGAAAACACTAAAAAACAACCAAAATGAAAAATTGTATAGTAAGTACCTATATATAAAGTACTTATGTGAGATTTTCACAAGATAGAGGGATTAGAATTAGATTTACTAATGAATGTGACCTTACATTGAGATTGCTAGAGTGGAAGAAAATAAATAATAGGTTCATTTTTTTGTTATTTGGGACATTCAGAGTCCAAAAGAAAGGTATAGATTATTTAAATTCTCCCATCTAGAGTAGTTATTAGGTGTACATCAAGCACAATACATGATAAACTCAAAGGAGAAATTCAACACAAAATTCCCAAAGGAGTCCTACTTATTGAAGAGTAAAAACCTTATCAAAATTCAGAAAACCCAAAACATTGAACAAGAAAAAAGGTCTCTTGAGTGGAAGACAATGTTTGAATTCACACTTACTTTCAAAATGTACCAAAGAAAGAGCTTACTAGAACTCAAATAAAAGCATGTTGAAACATGGATGAGTTACTATAAACCAAGATATAAACCAAGAAAGATCGCATTGGTTTCTTAAATAAAATATAATGTGAAAAAATAATTTATTTTCATTTTAAAAAATAATCTTCATGATATAATTTTTTTATTAAATTTGTGACATAAATGAAATTAATGAAGTGTGATATATCTCCACATCTTTCACATAAATTTATCTAGATAGGCATACTAGTAGCAAAAATGGCACATAATATAGTAAAAATTAAAATAAATTAAAATTTTTAATATAAAAACATTAAAATATTTTTACAAATATTGTCAATTAAAGAAAAACATAATAAAATACTTATAATTACACTTTGAGGCATTATCCAATGAAAGAAGGCATGGAATCTTATGTTTTGATTGTGTACATACAAATTATTAAATAACCTACTTATATTGTATATATATATATATAATTAAACTTTTAAAAGTAGCATTAAGCATGTAACATTTTCTACACTTTTCAAAATAAAAATAAAAATAAAATACAAAAATAATAAATTCAAATTATTTTTAAATAAAAATAAAAACTTATGTTTAATGGGAACAATTAATAATTTTATTTTGTTATGCATTCATCATTTTTAACATATAATGAGGCAATACATGAGGATAATTGTGAGGTCATTAAGAAAGTAACATTTTGTGTACAACCTATGTCTTCATAAATAGTGGTACTTTCAATTTTTTTTTTTTACAAACACAAATGCCACATATGAATAGAATACTAAGTTGTTGGCATTTCTATTGTGTTGAAGCAACACCTCTTAAAATACTATCTACAACCTATGTCAACATAACATCATCTAACAAGGATGGTTGTAGATTCAAAAGGCAATATTTTCTCTTTGTTGTTTTCTTTTGGCTAACCAATGTCACTAAAACACATGCTCCACACACTATTCCTCTATTTACACAAATAATTGACACAAAGACCAATGAGATAATCTCTCTTACAAATATAATTCTTTATTTTATCTAATTAAATTTTATCTTATATTATCTAAATAGATCAACAAACACTAATAATTCTTAATTTATAAGATTAAAGAAACTCAATTGCGATATTAATTTATCAAATTAAAAAAATTGAATTACAATATTCTAAATTAAATTATTAAAAAATTAATTATATTTTAATTTAAATTATATATATATATATATATATAAAATGTCATTGATTATTCCTTTTAAAGAAAAAATAACACATGGACTTACATATAAACAAACTTTTATAAATATTCTTTAAAAAAAATCAAATAAAACATTTTTTCCCTTCATAATTATGAGATAAGGAAAATTTAAATCAACATAAATAGTTAGGGGAAAGGCCTTAGTTTCAATAAGTGTTTATTGATACATGCTAATTAAAAGCCCACTAAAAAATTTCAAATGTACCAATAGTTGTCCACTTTATACCCAATAGTTACAACCAAAAAAAAGTACTTAATTGGAGTTGTGCAACTGGTACCAATAGTGCACAATTAGAGGGACATTTGTGCATATGTATTGGATCAATTATGCAAATTTTGTGGTGGTCAAAGTGAATGGTTATCAGTGCACTAGAGAATATGTATTGGACGTCAACTTGAAGTGACTACTTTTTGACCTTTGTGTACATCACAAATCCTCCCATGTTTGTTGTAACTAGGGGAGAAGTCCCATTGAATTACCGCCAGCTCCATGCTCACTTAACCCCCCCCCCCAAAAAAAATTCACTTTCATCCATTAAAAAACTTTATTTTATTGAATAAATAATTACAAAAACACCAATGGTTGCTCATTAAGTGCTAAAGTGAATGATACCCATTTACTTTTGAGTGGATTTGAATGATAAAATAGTTATAATTGATTGAAATTATAGCGGGTGGAAACTGGGACATTAGGTGGCGACGACCAAACAACACCTCTAAAAGGTGACTTTTTGACCCCTGCGTGCATATCGAACACTCACGCATTCGACCGAATTGCCCACAAGCTAAAACCTTAGTTATAAGCACTTAACTTGTGAGCAAAAAAAACCCATAATTTTTTTTTTCGATTCGACATACGGTTTGAATTCTACGGTTGCACGAAGTTAGCCTTGGCGGATACTGAGTCTTCTCCCCTACTCAAAGGCGAAACAATAGCTATAAGCTCTTAAATTGCATACAAAGAAACCCAATTTTTTTTATTGAAATCTAACATACCATTTAAAAACTTAAGATACGTGAAATTAGTTATAATGGCTAGGCTACTGATACCTTTCCTCTAATCACAATTTTCAAAATAAAAAATATGGACGAAAGATCTCAACCAGAATATATGAGTTGCTAGTAGTCCACTTACTGATAAACCTCTAATGGTGGAAACAAACTGCTACGGAAATGAAAACGGCTAACGTGAAAAAGGGAAGAACAAGGCTACCGGAATGGAATCCCTCGAAAACGGAAGTGTGGAAATGGTAGGGAAAAAGGCCGGATTAATGGGGCCCACGGCCCGGCCACCTAAGCAATTAGCGCTTAGAGTGTGCCGCTTAACCAGGCTCACATATTCAACCGCAGTAAGGTATTTTAGTTCCCATTTCTTTGAATTTGCTGTGTCTGAGGTTGCTCGACACGATCTCGCTCTGTATTTGTCAATTTAATTCTGAAGTTGAACTGAAAGATCTGGACAGCTTCCAGATAATGGCATTTATCTGTAAGAGCAGGATATAAATTTACTAAATTTAAACGTCGGAATAAGCCTTTAAGAAAAGCATAGTAATGTCGGTTTGAATTCGTGGATTGTATTTTATCTGTCTATTTATTATCGCAAACTGACTCTCTCACTCATTTACTGTATTTCGTTTGCATGGTTTCTTCATCGCCACGATTCTTTCGTTAACGCAGTTCGAAGCTTACATATTCAACCACAGTCAGGAATTTTAGTTCCTATTTATTTGAATTTGCTGTGTCTGAGGTTGCTCGACACGATCTCGCTCTGTATTTGTCAGTTTATAACTGAAGTTGAACTGAAAGATTTGAACAGCTTTTATTTAATGTCATTTATCTGTAAGAGCAGGATATAAAATTACTAAATTTGAAGATCGGAATAAGCTTTGTAAGAAAATCATAGTAACGTCGATTTGAATGCGTGGATTTGTATATTTTAGGATGGCGAAGGGAGCAGGAGCTAAAGATCTGGTATCGGGAATGGGAGGGACCATTAACAAAACACAAATGTTGTCTGCTGTTGAAGAGTAAGCTGTTCGATGCTGCTTTTTGCTTCAGTTAACTCTTGATTTGGACTTGCATTTGGACACGGTAGAATTGGCAATTGAAAAATACTATAATTATGAAAAAAAATGTTTTCATGGTTTTATTTAGAAAATTTTGAAATTGATTTTGTGTTTGTTTTCACGGACTCGGCTTAGTGACAACCGAGATTTGCAAGTCTTGGTTATCAGACTTGACCATTTTTTGTTTAGCTTAGAATTTAGGCAGGCTCTATTGTTCTGTCCGTGGCATGATTTGCTCGTTTCTGGCTTTATGCCTAAACAGTCCAATTATAGGCTCGGAAATGACTGTTTCTGGCTTCCGTGGGCTAGTTCGACTTTCTTTGAGATATGATAGCGTCTGCAAATTTGATATGATCCTACAAACCAAATAGGAAGCTCATTGTAAATTTTCACTTGGGATTTGCATGGGAAGACATGGCTTATGGGCCTGGGTTTTTTATGATATGAGTATTAGAATTGTTTGACATTAATTTGCTTTAATCTAAGAGTCAGAATCAAACTAATGGAATGCTCTTTTTTTCCCCTTTCCAATAAGTGGCATCCTTAAAGTTATACGGATCAATTCAAATTCCATCTATAACATATTAGGTATTAGAAAAATTGTCCTAGAAGTTTAAACCTAGCACTCTTTCCAAATATTTATATTAATATGGTTCATTACCTTAAAGTTATGAGTTGTGGCTTCATGAAATTTGGCCACATTCTATGAGAGACCTTGGTGATCCATAGCATATTACTTTTCAATCAAACTTAGAAAGACGTGAAAAATATTTTTACCACATTAATTGAGAAGATTGTTTTTGATAAAATAAGCAGCATTTAAAGGGTGTTGTACCCTTTACATGAGAGCCCTTGGGGCCAAAAAGAAGCTAGTTCAAACCAGGAATGAACTAGGAAACACACAGAAACAATTGATAGATAGCTGTCAAACCACAGACGGGGACTAGACAACCCCAGAACTTGAGAGGACTAATCTGAACCTCTTAAACCTAGGCCGCGAAGTTGCGATAGATTTTTGGAGTCCCTTCTTCTTTCTCATCACCACAGACTAGGAAGACTTGGAATTGAAGTCCATTGAGCGAGGCAAGAGGAGTGGATCCACACTAGCCACCAAGGGCAAAGAGCCATCATGTGGCAAGGGAGTCGGCAACGCAGGAGAGGAGACAAGAGCAATCGTAGGACCATCAAAGGCAACAAACTCAGTTTGAACAGTGACAGTAGTTTGAGGCAATAGCGGTTCCCCGGAAGGGATAGGCGGAAGAGGAGTTAGGCAAGACATAGACTCTCGAGAAGACTCAACAGAGTCATCCCCCATGGAGGAACCATCTAAAGGAGGAGAACCCACCGTGAGATGATCCGAGAGAGAATCCTTCCACCAAATAGCAGGGCCCTTACGACAGGCATGAGGGCAACCAAAGGCCAAATGACCTACATAGGAACATCTCCTACACCGAAAGAGGTGGCCCTCATAGTCCAGGAGCTGCTTCCAACATCTGTCCTCCACCAAAAGAACGACATCACTATGGAGAGATTTGGAGATGTCCAAATCAACTAAAATACGAGCTACCGTAGTATGCCCAAGCTCTCGAGTCGTAGAGTCCACCATCAAAAAGCATCCAATGGTGTTGCCAATAGCTTCATAACATGAATCCTCCCAAAATTGGAGAGGGAGATTTGGCAGTCGGACCCAAATAGGTCTCGTATTCAGTAGTTTTGTAAGAGGATTAAAAGAATGAGACCAAGGCCTGATGGACAGCAAATGAATACCCCACATCCATCCCTTGTCTAGCACATTGTCTCACTTTGTAGAGGAGGCGAAGGTTGCTAAAAAGAACCCCCTTATGCTGGGGTAGAGCTCAATCTGCCCAGAGACAACATGCTTTTAGGAGATGGAAACCCAGTCAGGTTGTTATTTATTAGTCATGGAAGACTTGAATGTGGTCACACTAAATAAATTACAATGATATAATTATACAAATGAATGATGCCACAAACTATATTTGATATGTAAACTTGCTAAATCCTATAAAAAAATTATTCACTATTTTTGAGGAGGTTGGTTTACTATTTTTTAGGAGGAGGATGTTGGCCTTATTAAATGCTAGTTGGATAGGTGTTTTTAATTCTACTATTTATTAGTTTTGAACAACTTTCAAAATGTATGGATGATTTGTTGAAACTTTGTTCTTTATATTTATGATATACAATTGACTTCAATGAGTGGTTTTGTTTTAATTCTATATTGTTATTTTGTTTTGAACTTTAATGCATATGTTTTGTGAAATTTGTTGAATATTTTTAATGATGTTACAAAATTGCAGGTATGAAAAGTATCATGTCTATTATGGTGGTGATGATGAGATAAGAAAAGCTAATTATACAGACATGGTACGCATTTTTAAAATTTTGATTTCCTATGATCTTTTTAGTCAATTTTTAACTTTAAAATTAATTGCAAGATTATTATTGATGCTTATAAACTTTTCATATGGATTTTGCATTTTGAATTTGTCAAACATGTTACGGGGAAAAAACAAGAGTCATAGGATGTTTCCATGAAATTAGGGTAAAATTGCATATACATTCCATGTTAAATCTATATTTAATAAGGGTCAATAGCAACTACAATAAACATGTCTTTTTATTTTTTCTAGTATTTGTAGAATATTTTAAAATTTTAATCAACATTACAACTTTCAATGTGGTTCAAATAAGACTTCAAAATCACATGTTTGCATTATGGTTGGAAAGTCCATTTAATTTGATTGTTCACCTAGAGTTGGTTAGAAGGGTAATTATGTCCCAAGAGGGAATTCTAGTAGTGGATTGTGTCCCAAAAATTACTAGAGAAATGAAGACTTGAAGGAAATTTAAAATTATGCATATGCAAGTATTGTATATTTAATAAAATCTACCATGTTAGCAAGAAAAAACTTGGCGACAACCAACCTAGAAAAGTTGATTTTATTAGACAATATACATTGTGAAATAATGTGGAATACTAAAAGTAAATATTTCAATCATATCAAATTATGGTACATATACAAGTCTTCAAAAGAGACAAAATATTGGTTGAAATACAAATTTGGGAGAATATAAATAAAGAATCTACAACCAAATTAAAATCCTTAAGTTAAATCTACAAAAAAAAAAAAGAACTTCAAATTGTAATAATGAAAAGTGAGAATCATTAAATACCCCTGTTCCTTTAGAAAGTATGAAGAAATTATGGTTCTTCCAAGGATTGAATTCAAAATTATAAGACTGAGTGAAGGCGGTACCTCCAAAATATTAGGAGTTAGCTTTAACAAAGAGCGGTGGCCTTTAAAGTTGAAGATTGAGGTAAAGGAAATTTACAATCAACTAGTATTCGTTATTTATTCATGTTAGAATCAAGATCCTAGGTTACTGATTATCACAAATAGAATACACAATGAATGAAATGATATTAACAAGATGCACATATTCAACACATTACACAATCTATACATGGAGAAAACCCTTTCAGGTAAAAAATCCCTAAAGCATCATTTGATTATAAAATATTTACAAAATTGTTTATAAAATTATAGACAAAATTTAGCATATCACTTCTCCTCATTTCCACATGGCCAATAATACCTCTTGTCCATAGTGATAAAATTCACTATAGATTTCCAAATTTCCTCTCCTTTCAACAAGAGAGAAACTCCATAAATATAGGAGAAGGGGTGGCAAAACAAATCAAGGGGTATTAGTCACACCTATTCAAAACTACCATTTATAAATAATTAATAAATTAATAGTTCATTTGACTATTAATTATTTCAATGGTATATGCTTTATAAAGCATATAATATGCATAAGGTTTTATACGTTTTTATTAGAAGAATATATAAATGTTATAAGGGTATGACCCATAATAACATTATGTCTTAACAATTCATCATCCCATTCAAAGGAGGTTGAGCTTCCTTTACAACCTCCTCATTAGCTTGATTATTTTTCATAGCCTTCAAGGCCTTGCTATCAATTCTTGTTTCTAGTTGTTTGTTTCTTCTTGGATTTAATTAAACCCTCTTATCCTTATTCCATTTAACTTCCCTTTTATCATTTTGGGCGATCCTTTGAAAAATGGGACATTCATGAATGAAATGACCATATTTGTGGCATCCCCTACATCTAAAGTGAATACTTTCATAATCTAAGGCTTGAGACCATTTAAAATCTCTAGCTTTTAGGGTTATACCTTTTGGAAGTGGGGAGATTAGATCAAGTTCCACACAAATCCAAGCATAAATTGAGAGGCCTTTTCCATGATAAGGTTGAGAGATATTATTGGCCATCCCCAAAGATTTGGCAATCATCTCAAAAGCATATGGAGACCAAAATTCTTGGGGGAAGGCATGCATGTGTATCTAAATAGGGGCCCTAAAGAAGATTTCCTTTGAAGAATTGAATCCCATGCTACATAAATAGATTCACACTTTTTAAGAAATAAGGCGCACCCCCCAAACCCTATCCCTATGAAACTCATTCACAAAAAATGAATAAAAAATGGCCCTTTGTACAAGAGCAAGCTCAAATTCTCCATTGGTATCTTGAATTTTTTCTTGGTCTAGAGTTAAATCTCTTCTAGATAAAGTTGGAGCCCAAGAAATAATAGATCAAACTCCTAGCTTGGCAGGTCGAGATATTTTTCTTGAATTCCTCCACATCTAGATTAATAAATGAAAAATTTGAAAGGAGCAATATATAAGAATTGGATCCATTGCTTGTCAAAATCATCTTCTTTTTGCCTACCATTGCTATCAAAAAAATAATTTTCTTCTATTGAATCAAAAAATATGGATCTAACTACTATGTTCTTAAATGAATGGGAGGGGTGGTGGCCTTGCTCCCTATTAGAAGCCATTAGAGATAAAACAAAATATCCAAATCCCAATTCTCTTATATATAATTTTCATCTTTCCTAATAAATAAAACATGATTTGTATTTATATTTTTAAATCTCCATTCTAAATTAGAAAATGATATTATAATTTGGTCGTATTTGTTAATTATCCTATCGCACACTCGCATGCATATATTAGCTGTAAAGAATATACCCTCTTTTTTAAGTACCATGAATCTCAAGGCCCTAATAGTGCTAACATAATCCTAGCTTTTCTTTTTCTTGTGTAAAACCTAGTAAATAAATAATTGATGTATGAATTACCACTAAAGTCAAATTGGCATTGTTATGCAGATTAATTATTCTTTCCTGTGTGTTAAGAATAGAACTCTTGACATAGTTTTGTGACTCGAGTTCCTATGTTTGCAGGTGAATAAATACTATGACCTATCAACTAGTTTCTTTGAGTATGGATGGGGGGAATCTTTTCATTTCGCAAACAGGTTGTCCAGTTTTTTATTTCATTTTGTTCTACACAAGGATTCGTGTTCTGCAATAGAATTTAAATTTAGAAATAATAATGTTCTTGTCTGAATTCCACTAGTTCAAATCAATTATAGAATCATATATCAATCAGTAATTTTCTTAGCCTTATTTTATTTATG
The DNA here is from genome assembly GCA_007258455.2 of Sequoia sempervirens. NCBI lineage: Eukaryota > Viridiplantae > Streptophyta > Pinopsida > Cupressales > Cupressaceae > Sequoia > Sequoia sempervirens. Next base: position 28,021 of record VDFB02300886.1, read on the forward strand.
TGAAAGTACTAAAAGTAATTGGAGGGGGATTTTTCAATTACATGAACTTGTTTCTGGATTAATGGTAATGGAGGAGTTTTTAACAATGCAGATGGAAAGGGGAATCTCTTCGAGAAAGTATCAAACGTCATGAGCATTTTGTTGCTCTTCAGCTTTGTCTAAAACCTGGAATGAAGGTTATATTAACTATCATTTAATGTTGTTTTATAACATTTTAATGGATTTAAAGTTTTCAATTCATTATTTTTCGTGTTGAAATTGCAGGTATTAGATGTTGGATGTGGAATTGGAGGGCCATTGAGAGAAATTTCCAGGTTCAGGTTGGCATTTTGAACACAACTGTGACAGCTATTTAATGTTCACTATTTATCTTATTCTTTTCAAGAAAAATATATGTTCTCATCATTCTAATTGATATGGGCATGAAATTTTGAAGCGCCTTAAGCATTTCTTATTGTTAAGAAAGGGGTTAAAATGCTTAAACTTGGAAGTTACAAGAAAGTTCTAAATTTTCAACTTTTAATTCTATTGTTTGTTCACCCTTGGAGCTTATATATAGAAAACATGCAATGTGCAGACCTTATAGATCTCACGTGCCCATATTCAACTTTATAAATTTATAAGTCTAAAATATTCAAAAGAAAATATTTTTCAAAATTATGTGATACAAATATTACACGTGTATGACACTTAATTTGTTAAAAATCTATAACTAACATACTAAAAATAAAATAAAACTCTTAAGTAAATAAAAATGACTATAAATAAAATAAAATAAATTTTATTTAAATTTGAAGTAAAATAAAATAACTATTAAGTAAATACATATATATAAGTAATATTAGTTTTTTATATGTTATATATATAAGTAATAATACTCTTATATATAATGTATATATAGATAAAATTAATATCACAATTTATTTTACTTATATAAGAGTAAATTTTTAAATAATTTTAAAATAAAATAAAATAACTCTTAATAAATACATCTATCTATACATTATATATAATTTATAAATATGTAAGTAATTTTACATATATATTAAATATAAAAGTAATAATGATCATATATATAATGTATATATACATAAAAAATTATATAAATATATTTGATAAGAAAGTGTTGTTTGAAAGTATCTCTAAATGAGGGTATACTTGGATTTGGATACATAACACTTATGTTGTCCTCAAGAAAATCAAGCCCTTCCCCATTTCCTCTAAATGCTCTTACTTCTCCATAGGAATCAAATATGGGTGTTTTTTCTAATAGTGCATTGAATTCAACAAGGTTTTTGAATAAAATGCAATTGTAAAATTTTTATTTTCTTGTGTGACTGCTAGAATTGGTAGACGAGGGAAGAGTCACTTGAGTAATAATGAGGCCAAGATGTATGCTTGTGCTTATGTCAATATTTATGTTTGAAGGAATGTGGAGAATACTTTTTAAAATGCTTTGGAAAATGTTTCAGTTTCCCACATTTCTTCTCTATTTTGTGTTTTCCTCTCTTTGTATAAGCTTACGACTTGTCTTCTTTACAAATTGACATTCATGTTGAGTAAGCAATTCATAGATGGAATCAAATGTTGCAATATTGGTTTTACCACTTAGTCTCAACATTTCTAAAAAGTTTGTATAATTGAATTAAGCCCCTTCAAATAATAGAGACTAGCATGCCATCATTAATTTTCTTGCATGTAGTATTTTTATTTCAAGATTTTCATCTTGGAAATGTATTCAAAAGTATCTTCATCAACATTGAGTTTAGAATTTAGTAATTACATTAGGAGATCAATTTTCTTATAGGTCAATTGTGTGACATACAATTCTTTGATTTTTTTCAAGCTTTCCAAGCTTTATTTAATGGTTTTTATTCAAATGATGACTTCTGTATAACAAGAATATTTTAATAGTGTCAATGCTCTTTTATCTTGTTTTCCAAACTTAAGTAATTTGGTAACATTAGTATAGTGTGTGGGTTCTTCTTCAATTGAATCCCCAAGATTATTTAAAACTACTGACTTTTCTATGCTCATGCTCCATTCCTTGTAGTTTTAAGATATCGCTCTTCCTACTTTTACTTGATGAGATTCACTATTTTTAATCATATTGATACAAAGAAATACAACCAAAAAAATATATGAATACTACTAGAACTTTGCCTTTACTCCTTAACATATTCTTGATAAAATGTTTATTAGATTAAAAAGATAAAAGATAAAAAAAAAAGACATAATAACTCCTTAATTTTGATCTTAAAACCTATAGACAAACTAATAGCTTTACACACTTAGTTAACAACTTCTATCCCTCCTGCGTTTAGAAAAGATGTTCTATAATCTAGCATACTTGTCATATTTGCCTGTTGCCTTGAAATTTACTTTGCAAGCAAAATGAAGAAGCAATAAGTCTTGGACTTTTGAGACCTTTAAATCGTGAATTACTTTACAACTCAGATTTAAGCTAAGATTCTGATTGGTGGAACAATTCAAAGATTATTGCTATTGTTGTTTGCGCAACGAAAGGAAGTTCTGTAGCTCCTAGTTCCACACTAGGCATCAAAAGCCTAGCCTGATTCGTTTGTTTTTTAACAAATTATTCTTTGCCTTTACCCTCGTAGTCTCTGAGATATTCATTGGATATAACTTATATACATTATGGTTAATTTTCTCAATAGCATGCAAAACATCTCTACTTCGATTGGAGAATTATCTAAACTCATTACTATGTGACTTTGTATGTAGTTGCACTTCGGTAACAGGCCTGAACAATAATGCTTACCAAATAGCGAGAGGAACAGTAAGTTCTCATTATAAATAGTCTCATTTGGACATACAATATCATGAAATGAATGCTTCAGTTTTAGTTTTTTTTTTTTTAATGTCTTCTTTTTCATTTGCAGGAACTGAACAGGCTTTGTGGACTGGACAAAACCTGTGAATTTGTGAAGGTAAATAATTTATCCTATTGTTAAATGTAGATATTATTGATTTATTAGTTTCAATACATCTTAGAGGATCAAATCCACCTATTTATAATTAGTGTTAAAAAGATGTGTACATACAGCAACATCAAAATGCTTGAAGGTTGCTCATTATCTGTTAACTCAGTTGTTTTCTCTCAATATTTCGGTCATGAGAATATATATGTTGGAGAATTGATTTGTGATATATAATTTATAGGGAGATTTCATGAAGATGCCTTTTTCAAATGATTCTTTTGATTCAATATATGCAATTGAGGCTACTTGTCATGCCCCAGATCCGGTAAGTATGTAAAATTTATCTACTGATTAAGATTTTCCATTTTGCTTTTTTGCAATTTATGCATCTTCATCAAATTTGTTTTGTAACTGCCTGAAAAGTTGATATTAGTGTCTCATTTGCTTTTTATGGCATTCTACATTTTGACTTTTATGCCTTATTCTCAATACTCACAAACATTATGTAACTGGTGAGTAAGGTTGGCTGCTATAAAGAGATAAAAAGAGTACTTAAGCCTGGCCAGCTATTTGCAGCATATGAGTGGTGTATGACTGGCTCTTTTGATCCAAAGAATGAAGAACACCAGAAGATTAAGGTATGGACTCTCCCAAATCAAGTTTGTCTGTGTATTAAATTATGGCAGAATCATAGACTGTTCAAGCAGAGTACTTCCAAAAGAAACCAGTATATCTGATTTTTGTTGTGTCATTAATTATGATTAATAAATGACAGGCAGAGATTGAACTCGGGGATGGGCTTCCTGACATCCGCACCACAAGTCAGTGTCTAGAAGCTCTAAAATCTGCTGGATTTGAGGTAGTATTTATGATATTTGTTTATTCCATAAACATGAGCATAATTAGGTAGTTAATGCAGAGTGTAAAAACTGGCTGATGAGGACAGTTTAGCAATCCCTGACTTTGGTGCTCCACTTCAATGTGTCTCCAATACTTTGTCCAATATAGGAAAGACAAATTTTCATATTTGGTAGACATTTTCTTTCTTATAGCTTCAATTCATCGACTGTAATTTTTCTCATTGAAACAGAAAACCAATTAAAATATTGTGGCCACCTGCCAAACTTTAATATATAATTTATAATTTACCCTACAAAAATTGCAGCTAGATATTTGAAATTCCAACCACACAATTGCAATAAATGCCATAACATTCTTTTAAAAAATTGTGGATGTTAAACATATAATAAAGCGATTTAAAATTGCATATTGTTAATGAGATTTACTTCCATTTTCTTGCAGGTTTTATTTGCAGAAGACCGTGCACTATCATCACCGTTGCCATGGTATTTACCATTAGATACAAGTCATTTTCTCTCAGTAGTTTTCGTCTAACATCCCTTGGTCGCTTTCTGACAAGAAATATGGTAGGTTAAACATTTGATTCTTTGTTTCATATTTTTATTGACTTTCGTTTGTAATACACACACAGGCACATAATATAGATGCCCTCAACAAAGTTTTATTTTTGCTTTGTAATTTTTTATAGGTCAGGATATTTGAACTTTTGAGAATAGCACCAGAAGGAAGCCAAAAAGTATCTGCATTTCTGGAGACGGCTGCAGATGGCCTTGTCAGTGGGGGCAGGTTAGCTTTAAAAATAAAATATTGAGCATAAACTAACATAACATTGAACTATCCACGAATATGTTCTTCAGAGCTCAAAAAATTATTTGAGAAAAGGTCTCAATAGATATGTGGAAATTAGAATACGAGAGCACTTGACAAGGAACATTTCACTTGGTCAGAAATTAGAAATTATAAGGGTAACTGAATTTAAGTCTGATAGTTTCGATGGCAAATCAGATTCTTGAAATTAGCGCATGGCGATTTGGAGTCCAATTCAATAATCACAATGAATTGTCCAAATATTTTAGACTAATTACACACAAGTCTTGAAGGATCCAAGCCTTGCATGATAAAAACTTAGAAGGAAAATTTTAGAACCATTGGATATGTTTGTAGCAATAAAAAAAGAAGAGTTGCAAAGTGAGAGGAAACAATTTGTGTGTGATTCCAACTGACATATAAGGTTTTGATATTGATACAAGTGAAAAATTAGGGCAAAGTTAGAAATAACAATGAAGTTTATCAAATCACAACTTTGATCTCAGCAATAAACCCACTGGCATGCAGGGGAATAATCTTTGATACAACTTTTGGAAAGGAAATTTCCCTATTTGCCAAAAATAGTGTGAACACCATTCATTGCTGTTATAGAATGCGTGCACTTTGTTTCTTATATGAAGAACTAAAGACATGCCTAACATTGTGGAACCATAAATGTACTCCAGTTCCAAAAACTGTCGGTCCGTGTCCTGAAAACTGAGCAGCCTTACATTTCTGGGCTGGTCAAATAAGAGTCAATTTTTTTTAGTTGATTGAAAAGGCACAAAACCCATATTTTTAATAATTGTTTTCTTAATATTTAGTTCAATGTTATGTATACAAATGTGATGTCTTCTTTCTTGCTTCCCAAATTTTGGGAGTATATTTTTCTTACGGATATATATTTCAAAAATTCCTACCTTTCCCCATTTTGGGCAAACTTTTGCCTATATTTTAACGCTCTGACATTCATATACATACTCTCAAATACAGCTGCAGGAAGAAAAAACAGAGCATTCAGGATTTTCCAATTGAGCTGTGAATAAGTTAATCCCTCACGCACAATTTGGAATATATCAAAACTATGAACTCTACACAGAAAATACATAGGAAAACAGTCCACTATTACTGAAGGATATAGCCCAAAAAAAAGAAAAAGAAAAAGAAAAAAATATTAATACCCATTTGTCAGCCAAATTGCATTGAGTGAATGCTGAAGGTATCTGGGATCAAAGCAAATCGCAGAACAAAACCTTACAACTGAGAAAATGTCTTTTCCGGTTGAATCATGTTGAAGCTGGATGAAAACAAGACCGAATGACATCATAATCTGATGGTGGATGCATACATTTGTGTAAGGAATGTGAAACAGCTAATTTTCATCTAGACAAGATTACTCTGGCCTTCTTGATGCATTGACTAATTCCATTCTAGTTCTTCCACCATTAAATTCCCCTCAAATATCTCCTTTAGAATTACGTTTTTGGAAGAGAGAAATAATGCATTTAGAATTTCAGAGCTTCCAACTGCATGCAACGTTTGGGACTTACAATATGTGATAAATTTGCTCGGACAATTACCCTAGAAAAAGATCTTTGGTATCTGCTTGTCTTCCCATTTTGGCCCATTTGCTCTGGGAAGCATTTGGAGATCCTTATGATCCTCCAATCCCAGATAATATCCCACCCACAAATGTTCCTGGTTCTACTCCTCTTCTAGACTCTTCTTATCTTTATTCATTTTCCTGGTTTTGTGATTAACTCATAGGCATTAAGTTCTGGGTGGACTTGTCATTTGTCACGGATTCTAACATGATCTTTTACAAGGTTTTGTGATTAACTCGCAGGCATTAAGTTCTGGGTAGATTTGTCATTTGTGACAGATTCTAGCATGATCTTTTACAATAATATCAAAAATTAACAATGTAATATTAAATACTATTGTAAACTTCATCAAGCCTCATGTGAATACCTTAAATTGTGGGAATAAAAAACATATCCAATGCGAAAAAAAAAAAAGAGAGATAAAGGATGTTCTTTTTCAAACATATAAAACATAGTTGAACTTGGTCACCACAACATGTCTCATCTAGATTAAATATATATTAGAAACATATGTTTTGGCAATTTGCTGTCAAGTTCAAGTGGAAAATGCAAAAGATGCAGAATTAGAATGGCTGCAAAACCCTAACTCCATGTGTTTGTTGGCTTCATTTTTATTTCCTTTGTAGATGATTGCTTAAAATATTAATTAATGCTAGAGTATTTTGTTTTAGAATGCAATTTTAGTAGGCATTGTATTGCATAGAGAATTATTGTACAATATTTTATTCATTTTAATTTTATCATGTCTAACAAGCCTATTGCAGTCTTGTAGCTTGATTATGAGTTTGTTCTTATGCAGGAAAGAGATTTTCACGCCTATGTATTTTTTCTTAGCCCGAAAACCCATAAGTGACAACTAGTGGTGAAAATCACTACCATTGTTTCTTTGTACAAAAGATCTTGTCACATCCCTACAAACTTTATACTATATTTTATATTGTATTTTTGTGTTAAAGGCCTGATGTCCCAATGTAATTTGGACTAAGGTGGAAACCCTAATTTTATTGTGCTCTATATATTTGTTGTAAGGATCTAATAATTAAGGCTATAAATTTAATACTTTAATTGTTAATTATTGTCATTGTTGAGTAATTGAACATTATGAAGTAGCTGGTTCATTTTAATTTATGACATGGTTGTATCTATACATGTATGTTATATTTTGGGACTAACTAGGTACTAACAATCTTGTGTTGACTTTTGTGTTAGAATTTGAATGGTTTTGCAGGTGTAGGGGTGCAATAAAAGTAAGCCTAACAACCTATCCCTAGAATAGTCCTTAAGCCTTTTAACACTATATTTGTAACTCAAAGATCAAGTCACCCTAAAGAGATCACTTAACTATGAATTTCCCTATTAAATGCAAGTTGTGTCTATTAAACATGTAGGAGTTTATGGTGAACTCTTCAATGCTCAAGGATCACCTGCAAGACAAAAATAACTTCCACAAGAGAGAAATGGCAGAAATACCATGCTATGATTATGGATGCAAGATTTCCAGATTGAATATGACAATGTACATATGATACCTTGAGCTTATAAAGGCAAGTTGTGAGATAGGATTACACAAGATCTTCACATGTGTCTTAATCCTATATAATAAGATAACTACCCCAAAAATTATTAAATAACTTAGGACACAAGCATTAAATGCCAAAAGATAAGTGACAACTAATGCTTAACTAGAAAGATTTTTGGGCCTAATTTATGCTAACTAGAAAGATTCCCTCATAGGACCTAAGTGGACTTAACATGTAAATAGGACCTACATAGGTAAAACACCTATTTAAGCCAACAATGTTGGGAAAATGTATCTCAACCTTGCAATTACATGAGGTACTGTTGATACATAAGGTACGATCGATATTTTGTTAGCTTGACTTGCCCTAGAAGGCAACCCTATTTTATGAGGGTGTTGTATTATGGTTGTGCATTGTGATGTATTGTGAGAGTCTAATAGCGGTCATGTTTCCTTTGGGTCTCTAGTTGGTGATACTCATGTGAGAAGATTGCTCTGCAAGTATATTGCAATCTTTGTGATTTCTAAATATATATTAGGCGACTTTTGGAGTGTGGGTTTTTTTCTCTCGAAAGAGTTTTTCCCATGTAAATCATTGTGTTGTGGTACACATGATATTTATGTTTATTTATGTTCAAATTTTTGTAATTATTGTTAATATCTATAAAGTTATGCATTATCCTCATCTCAAGATTATTGTAGGAAGTTGTTTTGCTACCTTAGCTTCTTTACAAACAACCCCTCTTAAGTACAAATTAGGGAGTACTATTATGAAAGTGACACAAAGATGGGTCTCAGCTATGAGGCCATATTAGGTACCCATGTACAAATACAAATACAATCTCTCACAAATGGAGAAAAGGAGAAAACCTAGTGGGACAAAAATCCTCCCCAAAAGAGAGAAAAGATACAATAATGCTCTCCATGAAGAATGAGAGGAAAAAACCCCGTTCGAGGAAAAAGACCCCCCATATAAGAGAGATGAAGAAGAGACCATTCAGCTACCCTTCAATGAAATAACCTATTGCAAAGAAACACTAGAAGCACACTATTAGAGTAACACTTGAATCCTTAATTAGGCAAGCAAATGAAAGATAATTCTAATACTATAAACCATATTAGAGTGCCTCAAGGACTCAAGTTGGAATCATGATAAAGCAACAGTAGACCCAATGCCAAGGAACACTAGAACACTCTTGATATGGAGCAACTCTGGAATTTGAATGAAGCAACAAGATAGAACATCGTTCTAATGCTAAAATGAAGTTCAAAGCTCAAAATTGCATGCTCACAACTATCAAAATATCCAAGTAATCTCCAAGACACCCATCGGAGAAAAACTGAAATAACAATATACTTGGGATAGAAATAGGAAAAAGTGCATGGATGGCATGATAGATATCCTCAATACCTTTCCAATGCTACAAGAATCATGAAAATCAAAGATTGTGACAAAAAGTTATGAGCTTGGAAGCCAAAAATGAAGATTTGACTTCAACACCAATAAATTCTACTAAATAGAAAAATTTCAAAAAATAACCTACACCACTACAAAATTGGCAAAGGCAGTTTTCTAACAATATCTCGTTTTCAAAAAATGGCCTCCTAGATTCTAAGTTATGAAAGTTTGGAAAAAATGGCCTATTATGGCCTCCGAGGAACAAAATTAGGCCCCTTGGGCTTAAGCCCTCGGGCGCCCACGTAACTAATCACATTAATTTTTTTTTAAAAAATATGGTACCCCACCGCTAGTGACAGTGGTACCATTGGGGCGAAGCGTTTGGGGGTGACAGGCTGCTAGTCATGCCACCCTTCCAAGCACTTAGCCCCCTCCATGTTGGTAGGAACCAAGGGCTCGCACCCCATATAACCGCGGGATCCAAATATGGTCGGCGATTTAAAATTTAAAACCATAGGTTTAGTAAAACAAATTTAATCTTATAAAAGCCTACCAATATTAATAAATTTTGTACCATCTGCATATTGACGACAGGTTGACCTAACTACGACAAGACAATATTGTACTAATGGAAATGACAACCGAGGTACAAGGTGATGTAAATAAGACATAATGCAAATGAGGGATGCATAGGGAGTATTTTCCTTTAGATGTCATTGTACAACCTATGCAGACCGTACGATGTTGTACAGTATGTATCTATATGGTTGTACAACCAAAAAAATTACTTGATGCCTCAATCAAAGATGTCAAAAAATGATGAAACGATAGTTGATCCTTAGGTTCTTAGGCCTTTCAGACACAATGACAGGATAATTTTTTAACCCAAAGTGCTCCAAAAAATAAGCTACACCCCAAAAATTTGGCAGTTGAAACCCTTCTTCAAACCCTTTTAGATCATTCAAATCATGATGAAATTTGATGAAATGAAAGGAAAACCTAACTTTCTTTGATGCCCATGATTCAACCATGAGGTCCTCAAAACCCCTAATCACACCTAGCAAAAACTTCACACCAAGATAGGTCCCTCAGATCTGGGAAGAAGTCTGCAACACTGAAGCTCTGATACCATGTAGGAGTTTATGTTGAACTCCTCAATGCTCCAAGATCACCTGCAAGACAAAAATAACTTCCACAAGAGAGAAATGGCAGAAATATCATGATATGATTATGGCTACAATATTTTCAAATTGAATATGACAATGTACATATGATGCCTTGCTTATAAAGGCAAGTTGCGAGACGGGATTAAACAAGATCTTGACATGTGTCTTAATCATGTACAATGAGATAACTACCCCAACAAATATTAAATGACTTAGGACACAAGCATTAGAGTCCAAAAGATAAGTGACAACTAATTCTTAACTAGAAAGATCCCCTCTAATTAATACTAACTAGAAAGATTCCCTCCTAGGACCTAAGTGAACTTAACATGTAAATAAGACCTAGGTAGGTAAAACACCTATTTAGACCAGCAAACCTCAACCAACCACTTGCTGTAGAATGATGGTTGATTCAACCTCTTACCTCCAACTTTGGTAGTAGTCCAAGGGGTTCTCCAACTCTGCCGAATGAGTGTCAAAAACTATTTTAGTGATGATGTAATTCCCAAGCCAACACACTCAAAACAAAACTTGACGAAACAATTTTTTTCAAACAATAAGGACAAGGCCTTTAATACATGTTAGACTTGCACAACAATGTGCACACAAGTGTCTTGTAAAATAAAATGATGCAATGACAAAAAAAATAACAAGACAACATTACTATTACATAATCAAGGTGCCAATAGTGGAAGACATAACATACAAGAGAGGATGACACCTATGCAATGATTGGTTGCTAATCCATAATTGTGTTCTCTCACAACACCATGCTAGGATAGGATAAGGGAATCATCAACCTCCAATCTACATCTAGACACACTTAACAACTCTAAACACCAAGGCCAACCTTCATAGGAGGTTTCCTAACTAGGACTCACAAACTCTCTACTAACTAGAATGATGACATGTCACTTCTAGACAACCACATGCTTCCCAAGGAAAGGAGATGTCATAATTTCTTAATGAAAACACAAAGGGACATGCTCTAAATATCCCTAGACTCCTGAGACCATGGAGAACAACTTTTGTTTAAAAATTTTCCCTATCGAGGCCTCAAAGCACCTAATATCAACAAAGAGGACAAAAAACAACACATCATGAGACACTAGCGCCCAACACTAGTGTCCTATAGGGGTACATGTGTCCTTTTTGGGTGTCTAATTCCATTTTAGGCACCTGTGTCCTTAGTACACATTCCAAGAACTGGTGTCCCTATAGGGGCGCTAGTGTCCTAGCCAATGAGCTTCCTTGGACTAGGGAAGGACCTCCAAGATCCCCAAGCGCCAAGGAACTTCCTAACTAGGTATACAATACCCTATGAACTCAAAAACACCAAAACATGACTTAAAGTCAAACAAAGAGTTTGATTTCCCCAATCGAGTTGGAAACTGCCGACAAGCGAACGAGAAGGTAGGGATGAGTGTTAACACACCTCCTTAATACCCCTAACTCCTTCCCTAAGCAAGAAAACTCCAAAATTAAAAGATACAATACATTTAGGATTTTACAAGGCCTCACAAGAGGCTTCAAGAGATCCCTAAATGACACGATGCTTTAGGAATGGGCTCTAAGGAGTAGGAGAACTACACAATGGGTCCACAACACCATCCAAGACTACTCCAAGACACTTACATTCATTTTAAGCCCAATTGAAATATTCGTAAATTTATTTTAAGCCCCAAATGAAATGTATTAAGTTCATTTTACCATTACATTGCATAAGCATAAGCATTCATAACACGATTGTGCTCAATCCCAACATCGAGTCACACAACTAAAAAAATTACACTATCCATTATCTATGGATAACAATCCATATCGAAGAGAGTTTCGAATACATAACATTATTATAATTACATCAAATAGGATAAAAATGTCCTTCACATATACAATTACATCATAATCAACAAATGGAAGAAAGCATGAAATGAGGCATGGGAAACCTTTTCCAAATCGAAGTCATCATCAACTCCACTACGATTCTCTGATGCCCATGGTGGTTTCCATGCCACCCAACCTAATGGAATCAAAATTATCCACTCCCACTATGTTAGGAGATAGTCACACGAGCCACAAGCACAACACTCACACCAAACACATTGCGAGAGGACTTACACACACGACATACATGAAGAATTCACTCAACATACACATCATATAAATCACTCATCCAATATTATAAGATGGATCAATCATAAATAAGATCACATACAAGTCCTTGTTGGGCATAATTTGAAGCATTTTAACTATGGAAATATTGGACATATAGTTAGGTTTTTCAAACCTATCTTTGAAGTGCAACAAAGCAAAACTAGCATTCATCTTAAGACATCTAATGTTGATAAAAAAAATTAGTTTGGAGACCAAAGAGGGTTGATAAAAAGGCTGAAGCTATGCTTGTTCAAATAGCCCTACATGTCAAAAAGGAAGAACTATGGGTTGTAGACAATGGATGCTCTCACCACATGACTAGTGATAAGAGCAAGTTTGTCAATTTTGAAGATTATGTTGGTGGTTCAGTCAAGGTTGGGAATGATTTATGTATTCTTATCAAAGGAAAAGGTACTATTATTCTAGATGGTGATACTCCTTTACATGATGTATACTATGTAGAAGGTTTAACACACAATATTCTAAGCGTAAGTAAAATTTGTGACAATGGATTTAAAGTTACATTTACTACTCTAGGTTGTGAAATAAGTAAGAAATTAGGAAAAATAGTTGCAGCAGGCTTAAGGACAAAAGGGAACATTTATAATCTTCATGAGACTACAAACAAGAGTAAAGATGGACATGTTTGTTTATCATTTAGGTTTCTCCACCCTTATTTAGGTAATTTGTTAATCATTAGGTTAAATTATTAACGATTCTAGATAATTTATTAATTTATAAAGAAACTGTTAAAAAATAAAATAGTTTATTATCAAATTAAACTGTAAAAAATCAAATTTATTATGAAATTAATATTTGAAAAATAAAAAAAATATAAATAAATATAAAATTAATTATATACCTAGTCTAATAATTTTTTTTTGTTATATACTAGTATTATTTACCAAAAACCTAAAAAATCAAATATTATACCAGTACAAATTTATAATATATTTATATTAATTTTTTTTATTTAAATATAAAATATATATCAATATAGAGCATTAAAACTATCTTCCGAGCACTGAACACTAAATGGACATTAAATGAAACACGTTAACCTTATTGTAAGGACCATTAAATTTAAAGAATATTAAAGGTGATCATCATAATATTCTTATCTACTCACCTACTTCGAAAGACTACACTTGCATATGATAAGAACAAGCCAACACAGGGAAAGATAGATACAAGCCCTTTCGACGGTCACACAAATATAATTTCAATTATTTTTTTGTATTGAATAAAACAAAAGAATTTATAAGAATAAAGCTACTAGCAGTAACTATAAAAATAAAACATCATTAAAGGACCTACAAGAGCCGATGACGTACAAAATAACAACCATAAAAGCAATTTTATTGTTGAGTTGCAACTTCACTATTTGATATTTAATCTATTATAACTATTTTTTATCCCTCTCATTCTTCTTACATATAACTTGAATCTACAAAAAAGGAACAACCACCTGAAGACATATGTCAGAGTAAAGCCACAGAGTACCAACTGCCTGATAAAAATTATTAGAAAACACTGCAGCACCCTATTTCCATATATTTTCAAGACAACATGTCAAATAGAATCAACAATCACATCCTTACCAAACCCAAAAACAACCTCTTTCCAAGTCAAGTCATGATTAAAAATAGTTGAGAAGTCTCTAAAAATAGTAAACCATTTCCTTTAACATATACACAGTCCCAAAAAACTTTCCACACCCTTACAAAAGGGTAGTTCACTAGTTGGACCATAATACACTTCAATCTATCTCCCACAAGTAGCTTGCAGTGCAATATCTTTCAAACCAACACCCGAGTAAGCTTTGGAACACCATATTAATTACACCAAAACTTAGTGCTAAGTCTACATTTCCACTTTTGATTCAAACGATTAGCAAGAGGAAATGACAAGAGGAGTTCGTTAGTTGGATAAAATGCTTTGAAAGCCTCTTTTCCTCTCTAGTCTATTTGGAAAACTTGGAAAAAAGTTAGCATTTTTTAAAATTGGAATGGATCTTCCTTGTAGACAGGGTTTAGCTTTGTTTCTATGTCAATTTGGTGGAACAAAATAATTTCTTATCATGATCTGTCATTACCTTTATGTTTCCCAAGACAAGCTCATTATTTGTTTAAAAAGGGAGTTAAACAATTTAAAGATCTTTGGGAAATTTTGACATTTTTGATTGGGTTCCTTGGAACAACATTAAGGAGTAGTATGGGATGAATTCTAGTTATGAACAATTCATAATTTTTATTAAATCTCTGGTGCTGATAGATCTAACAATGAAGTTTTGTACTTCAAGGGACTGCTTTTTCTTTAGAGATTGGAAATGGTTATCTTATAGTCACTTCAATAAAATATATTTAAAGTTGCTTCTAAAGTAGAATAATTTCAATTACTTAGTGTGTTTTAATTTAATTTTATTAATTCAAAATATTATTACACAACCCTACTCATCATTATGGAAATATTTAAATATAAGTCAAAGTGAAGTGATCCATGCTCTCCTTATCCATCCTTCTATGTATTTAAACGTTAAAATAAATAAAAATGAAGGTCACAATTTCTAAAGCAAGTAATATTATTTAATTAAAAAATAGCAAGGGGAGAAGTATTGATATAAAAGAATTAAAAAGTATTAAAGTGAGTATTTATTTTTTAAATATAATTTTTTTTAAAAAATATTGTCAAAGTATAAAATATTTATTAATTTTTAAAGAAAAACATAATAAAATAGTGTCTTAATAATTAATAGCAGAATAATAATAATTTTTCAAAAAAATTAGAGTTATAAATAAAGTAAAATAAATATATTATAAAAGAATAGTTCTTCAATAAAATAAAACAAACAATATAGATAAAAATAAAATAACTTTTAAGATGTATATATTAGTATATAAGTTTTGGAATGATTATACTTATTCTTTAAAACTTTGTGAGGGGTGAGATGGTTTTAAAATTAATAACTAGCAATCGCACCTATGGTGTGCAATGGGTACGCCAAAGCGGTGTGGAAAGTTAATGTGGAGAAAAGTTGTTTTTTTTGTTTTTGTTTTTGGATATATTGTGCAATAAAGGTCTTATTAGAGAAGTAATATGCATCCATTTAGAAGGAGCCAAATAGGATTGAAACAAAACTTTTGAATAAGGAAAATAGTTAAGCTCCTTGACCATAAATATCTACATGCTTGGGTCCATTTTGTTTGATTTTTCTATTTTGTCTTTGTTAGTATTCTTCCCCAGGTGTAGTAAGGGCTTTAAAGCCCAGTGGACATTTAGGGAAAAAAAAAGGTTAGTACATTTTTCTTACAGCTGGACATTATTGTGTCTCCATTTTTTATTTTTATTTCAAGGTACACATCACTTCAAATAGTCTCATTTTAGAAAGCCGTTGCATGAGAGTTTTTGGTTGTCTATTGGTGTGCTATGTATTTTGAATAATTTTCACCACTTTATTTTAGCTCCTGGTGGATGACATTACTAACAATCACATTTGACAATTAAATTAATCAAAGTTTCAAACATTTCAACTATGTATTGATAATGCGGGCTAAAACAAACAATATAGATAAAATAAAATAACTTTTTAAGATGTATATATTAGTATATAAGTTTTGGAATGATTACTACTTATTCTTTAAACTTTGTGAGAGTGAGATGGTTTTAAAATTAATAAAACATAATATTAGTGAGGCTATTTAAGAATAAAATAATTCTTAAATTAAAATATAAAGTGAATAAATGAATTTATTTTCATTTTAAACAAATAATCTTCATGATCTAATTTTTATTAATTTGTGACATAAATGGGAATAAATGAAGTATGAATATCTCCACATCTTTCACATAGAATTTATCTAAGGTGTTAGACATACTAATGCCAAAAATGACATATAATATAGTAAAAAATAAAATAATATAATAAAATAATTAAAAGAAAAAATAATATAATACTAATAATTACACTTTGGGGCATTATCCAATGAAAGAAGGCATGGAATTTTTATGTTGTGATTGTGTATAAAATTAACAAGTGCCACATAAGTGCTACTTGCTTGCATTGGTTTTTATATGTTTTGGTTATATATAATGTAAATATCTTGTCGATTTGTAGTATAAAATATATGAAAAGGAGGCCTATAAAAATAAAATAACCTATATTATATTGTATATAAATATATATAATATAATTAATATAAACTATTATATAATACAAATTAATATATTACCTACATAATATAGGTTAACTTATTTACCTACAAATTATTACCTGTAATATAAGATATAAATAGAAATAGTATATATAAATTCTCTCTCTATATCTTATATACCTACAAATTATTACCTATAATATAAGACATAAATAGAAATAGTATATATATATATATATATATATATATATATATATATATATATATATATATATAAAACCTACATTAGGTTATATATTATCTTATATACCTATATATTATAGGAGAAACACATATATAATCAAATTATACCATAAAATATTAAAAATATAGATAAAGATACTCGAAATAATAATACAACTTTTTTATTTTTTTTATTTTAATAGTGTGAATCCAAATCTCTATAAAATAGTTAATTGATTTTTGTTAGATTCTCTTTAATAAAAAAAATAACAATTACATACATAAAAAAATCATTCTTAAAAAAATGTTAAAATAAATCACATTTATTTATTTTAGAAAGATTTAATGAAATGATTTTATAAAGCAAAAAATGAAAAATAATTCCTTTAAAAAATATTTAATTTGCTTTATCCGTCAATAACACACAAAACTTTTTTAACCAATCATATGCACAATGGAAAGTACTAATAAATAACCTACTTATGTTTTAGAAAAAATTAAAACTATAAAACTAAATTTTTAAAAAGTAGCATTAAGCATGTAACATTTTCTACAAAGTAAAAATAAAATTAGAACACAAAAATAATAAAATCGAATTATTTTTAAATACAAATAAAAAATTATGTGTAATGGGAACAATCAACAATTGTATTTTGTTAGGCTTTCATCATTTTTAACATATAATGAGGCAATGCATGAGTAACATTTTGTGTGTAGCCTATCTCTTCATAGATAGTGATACTTTTAATTTTTTTTTTAACAAACACAAATGCCACATATGAATAGAGTTCTAAGTTATTGATATTTGGTAAATTAAAATCAAATAAAGAATGATTTTTTTAATTATTATTTTAGGATTTTTGGCATTTCTATTATGTTGAACCAACACCCCTTATACTATTATCTACAACCTATGTCAAAATAACATCATCTAACAAAGATGGTTGTAGATTCAAAAATCAATATTTTCTCTTTGTTTGTTTTCTCTTGGCTAACCATTGTCACTAGAACGCATGCTCTACACACTATTCCACTATGTACACATTTTTTTTTTGATATGTAAGAGCTTGATATTTTATTAGTATTAAAAGAGAACCATACAGATCGTCTGCTATGTAGGAAGCCATCACCAAACTAGAGCCGAGAAACTAAAAATTTAACAAATTTCCCGAGAAAACCACAAAATTCAAGCAAAATTGGCATCACCCATGCCATAACTAGAGAGTCTAGAAACTAAACTAATAGTCCGCAACAAAGATTAACAAACAAAAGGAGGTTGAGCCTCAGAGAAAATCATTTAGCTTTGCAAAGGTGTCAAAATCAACCACCCAATCCATGCCATCCTCTACTACCAGCCCTAGCTTCCTTTTCAAGAATTCCACAACCACAGTCGAAATCATCTGATGTCACATTAGCTCGGCTCCTTTCAAGTCCAAAAGGAAGGGGAAGACTCTCACTGCCTCGTCCATTTTCTAGAGCAGTTTCAAATTTTTCGATTGACGAATCCCTTTGCTGATGAATGCCGCTTTGAGAATCTCCTCTAAGCCACCCAATAAATCTTCACGAAACAGGCACACAAGCATTTCCTTAGCCTCCACTTTTGACACCTCACCATCCAACAACACAACTAGAAAATGTGAGGATATATAGGCATTATCTCGCATTGACACAAAGAGCAATGAAATAATCTCTCTTACAAATATGATTCTTAATTCTATCTAATTAAATTTTATCTTATATTATTAAAATAAATCAACACTAATAATAATTTATAATTTATAAGTTTTACAACATTAATTTATCAAGTTAAAAAATGAATTACAATATTCTAAATTAAATTATTAAAAAAATAAATTATATTTTAATTTAAATTACAATTTTTTTTTTATTCTTATTGATTATTCCTTTTAAACAAAAAATAACACATAGATGGGGCCTTTTTACATATAGTAGTTGTGTAGGGTCCAATAGTTGTGTAGTCAATGACGATTATAATACTCAGTCTTACCACATATTTATACTATATATTGTAAATAGATAGTCCATATGTAAATAAAAAAAATAAAATATTGATAAAAAATGGACCCATAAGTATTTTTTTTTGATACTAATGTGCAGTCGAAGCTGCATGCATTATATTGATATTATCAAAAAATTACATCGATTCAGCTCCCCAAGATGGCAGAGCAAAGAGCCAGAGGTAGTTCTTAGCCTTAAACCAACAAAAACATCCAAAATATAAAATCCCCAGTCTAGGGTTGGCATTATAGAGTGTTGACATTGTTTCATCCAAACCTAACAAAATATGCATTCCATGCCCAAAGCTTAGTCGTTTTCATCATAAAAGCGGCATGTCCCCACGAGCTCTGCAAATTCATGGCACCATTGTATCCCCACCACCTCGTACAATCCCAGCCTACGACAGAGGAAGTTGGAGCCCAAAGTAGCCCAATGTCTGTGTCGATGTAGCCCATGTGTGTTTGAGTCGAGGATAAAGGGGTACCAATCGACCTTCACCCCCTACTGAAACATTCATATAACATCATAATTTACAAGCAACAAATGATTTTTTTTCAACTACCGGTCCATTATCAAATTTTGGTCAAATCTTTAAAAAGTCAAATTTTAGACACTTCTCAATAGATGTACTAATGTGGCGAGTTGCATGAGTCACACCTCCAAACCTTAGTTATAGATAAATAAGAAGCCACTCTACATTTCAAAAAAAAAAAAGATTCTATGAGATATTCTTTAGTCAATTGCTACATGCTGACAAAATTAACCCACACAACTACTAACCCCTCTCCCCTAAACAAACTTTTATAAACATTCTAAAAAAAATTAAATAAAACATTTTTTCCCTTCATAACTATAGTTATGAGATAACAAAAATCTATATCAACCTAAATAGTTAGTCACAATTTTCAAAATAAAAAATGTGAACAAAGATCTCAATCTCGAACAAAGTGGTGCTACTAGGGGAGAGGAGCCCATAGTGGAGCAGGGTCCAATAGTGGGGATAGTAGTCCTCAGTGGGTCCCATAATGAAGCACCTTAATATCCAATTGCAAAACACCTTTTATCCATAAGATACACAAATTGACAAATCATGTGATGCCACATCAGCGCACCAATAAAACATGACTTAGTGCACTACTATCGGTCTCACTTTTTTTTTGGGCCTTTTTTGGATACCTAAACGAAAAGCATGTTGATGTGGCATCATATTGATGATGGGCCTTTTTTGGATACCTAAACAAAAAGCATGTTGATGTGGCATCATATTGATGATGTGACCCTAAAACGAAATATAGAAGCACGTGAGTTGTCAAATAAACTATTGTACAAAATTGGGAGTGATTTGAAATTTCCACCTAAGATTTTGAGAAAGGCAAAGTTAGGGTGCTCCCCTATAGGCCCCTCTCCCCTAGTCCCCTTGCCTGATAAACTTTTAATGGAGGAACGAGAATGGCTACGGATCGGAATCCCTCGGAAACGAAAACGTAAAAAAGATAGAAAAAAAGGTCGGGTTAATGGGGCCCACAGTCCCGTCATGTAGAGTGTACTGGTTAAGCCCGACCTTCGAAGTTCACATATTCAACCGCAGTCAGGTATTTTAGTTCCTATTTCTTTGAATTTGCTGTGTATGAGGTTGCTCGACACGATCTCGCTCTGTATTTGACAGTTTAAATCTGAAGCTGAAAGATCTGGACAGCTTCCAGATAATTTCATTTATCTGTAAGAGCAGGATATAAATTTGCTAAATTTAAAGATCGGCATAAGCCTCTAAGAAAATCATAGTAATGCCATTTTGAATTCGTGGATTTTTTTTTATCTGTTTATTTATTATCGCAAACTGACTCTGTCACTCATTTATTGTATTTCGTTTGCATGGTTTCTTCATCGCCACAATTCCCTCGTTAACGCAGTTCGAAGCTCACATATCTAACCACAGTCAGGGAATTTTCTGTGTCTGACTTTTCTGTATTTTTCAGTTTAAATCTGAAGTTGAACTGAAAGATCTAGACAGCTTTTATTTAATGTAGTTTATCTGTAAGAGCAGGATATAAATTTACTAAATTTGAAGATCGGAATAAGCTTTGTAAATCATAGTAATGTCGATTTGAATTCGTGGATCGTATACTCTAGGATGGCAAAGGGAGCAGGAGCTAAAGATCTGGTATCGGGAATGGGAGGGAGCATTAACAAAACACAAATGTTGTCTGCTGTTGAAGAGTAAGCTGTTCGATGCTGCTTTTTGCTTCAGTTAACTCTTGATTTGGACTTGCATTTGGACGGTAAAATTGGCAATTGAAAAATACTATAATATATGAAAAATGTGCTTTTATGGTTTTATTTAGAAAATTTAGAAATTGATTTTCTGTTTCTTTTCACGGACTCGGCTAAGTGACAGCCGAGATTTGCAAGTCTTGGTTATCACACTTGACCATTTTTTGTTTAGCTTAGAATTTTGGCAGGCTCTATTGTTCTGTCCGTGGCATGATTTGCTCGTTTCTGGCTTTATGCCTAACCAGTCCAATTATTGGTTCGGAAATGACTGTTTCTGGATTTCGTGGGCTAGTTCGACTTTGTTTGGGATATGATAGCGTCTGAAATTTCCTCCTCTTTGATATGATTGTACAAACAAGTAGGAAGCATTGTAAATTTTCACTTACTGCTTATGCCTGCTGTTGTGGCTGTTCCGCTGCTGTTGGCTCAGCAATGTTATTGTATTAGTTGAAACGTCGAATTTTTAAAAAATTTATGCTTCTTTCAATAAATTCAGTTGTTTTCTACTTCGTATATGGGAAGACACGGCTTCTGGGCCCGGGTTTTGTATGACATGAGTATTAGAATTGTTTGACAATAATTTGCTTTAATCTAAAAGTTCAGAATCAAACAAATGGAATGGTTTTTTTTCCCTTTCCAATAAGTGACATCCTTAAAGTTATACGGATCAATTCAAATTCCATCTATAACATATTAGGTATTAGAAAAATTGTCCCAAAAGTCTAAAACTAGCATTGCAATATTTATGTTAATATGGTTCATTACTTTAAAATTATGAGTTGTGGTTTCATAGAAATTTGGTCCCATTCTATGAGGGATCTTAGTGGTCCATAGCATATTACTTTTCAATCAAACTTAGAAAGATGTGACAAATATCTTTATCACATTAATTTCAAATTCCATTTATAATATATTAGGTATTAGAAAAATTGTCCCAAAAGTTTAAAACTAGCATTGCTTTTCAAATATTTATGTTAAAATGGTTCATTACTTTAAAATTATGAGTCGTGGCTTCGTAAAAATTTGGCTGCATTCTATGAGAGATCTTAGTGGTCCATAGCATATTACTTTTCAATCAAACTTAGAAAAACGTGACAAATATCTTTACCACATTAATTCAGAAGTTTGTTACTTATTAGTCATGGAAGACTCAAATGTGGTCACACTAGATAAATTACAATGATATAATTATACAAATGAATGGTGCCACAAACTACATTTGATATGTAAACTTGCTAAACCCTATAAAGAATTTATTTTTTTATTTTTTTAGGAGGAGGAGGTTGGCCTTATTAAATGCTAGTTGGGTAAGTGTTTTTAATTCTAATATTTGTTAGTTTTGAACAACATTCTTTCATGACGGTAACGAAAATCAAACCTCTTCTGTTTGTCAAGCGCCCCAAGTGTATTATCAATTACATATATAAAATTCAGGGATGATTTGGTGAAACTTTGTTCTTCATACTTATAATACAAGTGAATTCAATGAGTGCTTTTGTTTTAGTCCCATATTATTATTTTGTTGTGAACTTTAATGCACATTTTTTGTGAAATTTACTAAATTTTTTAATGATGTGTCACAAAATTGCAGGTATGAAAAGTATCATGTGTACCATGGTGGTGATGATGAGATAAGAAAAGATAATTGTACAAACATGGTACACATTTTTATAAATTTTGATTTCTTGTCATCTTTTTAGTTCATTTTTAAATTTAAAGTTAATTGTAACATTAGTGTTGATGCTTATAACTTCTCATATGGATTTTGCATTATGAACTTGTCAAATATGTTATGGGGAAAAAGCAAGAGTCATAGGATGTGTCGATGAAATTGAGGTAAAATAGCACAATCAATTCCATGTTAAATCTGTATTTCACAAGGGTCAACAACAACTACAAGAAATATGTCCTTTTAATTTTTTCTAATGTTTGTAGACTATTTTAACTTTTTAATCATCATTACAACTTTCAATGTGGTTCAAATGAGACTTCAAAATCACGTGGTTGCATTATGGTTGCAAAGGATTTAATTTGATTGTTCTCCTAGAGTTGGTTAGAAGAGTAATTATGTCCCAAGAGGGAATTCTAGTAGTGGATTGTGTCCCAAAAATTACTATAGAAATGAAGACTTGGATGAAATTCAAAATTATGTGCATGCAAGTATTGAATATATAATAAAATCCACCATGTTAGCAAGAAAAACCTTGGAGGAAACCAACCTAGAAAATATGATTTGATTGGACATTATACATTGTGAAATAATGTGGAATACTAGGAAATAAAGATTTCAATCATATCAAAATTGTGGTATATACAAGTTTTCGAAAGAGGCAAAAGCTTAGATTGGTATAACACACAATCTACATTTCAACCTTGGGAGAATATAAAGAAAGAATCTATAGCCAAATTAAAATCTACAACAAAAAATAAATCTTCAAATTGTAATAATGAAAAGTGAGAAGCATTAAATACCCCTAAAGAAGTATTGGGATCAACAGTACCAAAATATACTAGAAGAATGTTCAACCTAATGGCTTTATTTTAAAAATTCCCATTAGAAAGTATGAAGAAATTATAGTTCTTCTAAAGATTGAATTCAAAATTATGAGACTGAGTGAAGGTGGTACCTCCAAAACATTAGGAGTTAGCTTTAAAAAAGAGTGATGACCTTTAAAGTTGAAGATTGAGGTAAAAGAAAATTACAATCAACTAGTATTACTTATTTATTCATGTTAGAAATTAGGATCTTGGGTTATTGATTATCACAAATAAAATACACGATAAATGAAATGATATTAACAATATGCACATATACCTCTCAACATTTCTCAAATCATATCTGAAAACCCTAGGCGGAGATGGTGAAGGAAAAAACCCTAGGCGAAGATAGTGAAGGCATATCATTTTGTGCAAATGATGGTGAAGGAGGTTCAGAGGATGATGAAGGCGGTGAGGATGTCTTTGTAGGTGCAAAGTTGGATAGGAGGGAAAAAAGTTATTTTGAGGAGGGTGATGAAAAACTCATCAATATTTTGTTGGAAGCTCATCATAAGAGAGGGAGAGGATGTAGTTGGAGTGGGGATGAAGATGAGGCTAGGGTTGTTGGTGTCAAGGACACTGATACTACTTGGTTCCCCTACTCTTCTAAGGATGACATTAACATCCCTCTAATGGATTTGTGGTTGGAGGCGCAATAGAACACCCTCCAAAGGCATGTATTATTTGAGTTTGAAGGTGATGAGGAGTTGCTCTTAGATCTATGGTAGGAGGTGTAAATAAATGTTTCTCAGGTGTGCGAGTCCTTCGACAAATCCACTCTTGCTAGTCCTAGTTCAAGGGATTTAGGGCTTTCTCTAAGGAGGGGGTTTCTGCTTCCCAAAAATCCAATGGTGTCAAGTGAGAATTTTCCTCTTACCCCCGATGTTTTCTTGACCCTTGTTATTGCTAATTGTACAATGGTTTATGCAAGAAATGGTGTCTCCTCACCAATTTTCTACAATGGAGCTATTGGTGAGCCTTTGGTTTTTGGTGCTAGCCATGGTAGGGGGTCCCCTTCCCAAGATTCTATCTTTTCTGCTTAGGCCAAGTGTGACCCTATAACTCTTGTTGTGTTGGAACATCACCCTTTAAGTGTTGGGGCACCTTTTATCAGGGCTTTTGTTGTTGTTGTTCCTAACTTGACCTGTCTGAGTGGTGTTGGAGATGTCACTAAAGTTGAGGTGACTCTTAATCCCTATTCTATTTCTCTAAGAATTATTGATGAGGACATGGAAAAAGTGTCTATTGGTATACAATTTTCTTTTATTGGGAGATTCTTTGGCTTTTGACTAAACATCAACATTATTCGTATTTGGGCATCCAATTGTTGGGTGGCTACCAATTTTAGTGTTGTGGCCTTAATGAATGGTTTCCTTCTTTTCTCCTTTCATTCCTTTGAGGAATGCACTCATGTTATTCAGGGAGGACCTTGGTTTCTTGGTAAGGCTTTTCTTTATTTAACATTTGGTTTACTAGTTTTTATGCTACCAAGGTTCCATGCTTCCTATTTGGGTTTGTCTCCCAAAGCTCACTTTGGAATTCTGGGATGAAGGTATCATTCATGGAATAGCTTATTCTATTGGTCAGTTTATTTCCATAGTCAATGTCACTAAATCTAGAACCAACTTTCTTTATGTTATATTTCGTGTCTTGGTTGATTCTAGTTCATATTTTCCCAACAATTGTTTCCAAGTTTGGGGTTTAGGAGCAGGAGCTTCTTTATGAGACTTCTCAGTTGTACCACTTCCACCATGTTGGGAAATTCCACTTGATTTTCCAAGATCTTCATGAAAATGTTCGCTCCTTCAAGATCATGTCTAATGTCGGGTGTCCTCACCCTCAATTCAAGGTGCTAGATACTTTTGTGAGCAATCTCATTGGTAAGGTTCCTAATTATTGTATGGAACAGGTTGTTCAAATCCCCTCTTCTATGAACTTGATGGATGGGAAGATGTTGCAAACCATTGCTAATGACCACAAGAATGTGGGAAAAGGATACATTTGCAAGGTTAAAAGGAAACTCTATGTTGTGCTTGCTAATCCTTTAGATGAGTTTTCTCTTACTAATAACAACAAGATTGTTCATTCTCGTATATAACCCCTCTTCCAAGGTCTTGGATGATATTTGGTTTCAAACCACCTTGACTATCTTGGCCTTGTCTAATTCCATGCTCTATTCAAAAGCATTGTTGGTCTTTGTTGTTCTCTTCTTTGTTTTTGGTTTTGTCTCTCTTCTTGGAAAAATTTCTTTGTTTTCTATTTTTTCAGTCTCACTGTTGGTGAGATTTGACTTTCTTGCCTCTAACTTGTTGCCTTGTAATGGGTTTGGGTCCTTTTCTTGTGTTTACCTAATCAAATCAAGATGCACATATTCAACACGTTACACAATATATACATGGAGAAAACCCTTTTGGGTAAAAAATCCCTAAAAAATCATTTGATTAGAAAATGTTTACAAAATTGTCTATAAAATTATAGACAAAACTTGGTGGTAACACTTCTCCTCACATCCACATGGCCAATAATACCTTGTGTGAATAGTGATAAAATTCAAGTTATAAATCTCCAAATTTTCTTTCCCCTCAATGAGAGAGAAGCTCCATAAATATAGAAGGGGTGGAACAATATATCAAGGGGTATTAGTCACACATATCAAAAAATACCATTTATAAAGAATTAATAATCTAATTGTTTATTTGACTATTAATTATTTCAATGGTATATGCTTTATAAAGCATATAATATGCATACGGTTTTATACCTTTGTATAGTCGTAAAATTGCACCCCTTGCAATTCACATACATTCTTGCATCTGCTTTAGTGTCCACTCCCTTAGAATTTGTGTAGGCTCATTTTAGCCCCTGCATCAACCTTTTTCCCTTCTTAGGATGCTCAACACCCCTTTTCAGCAGCTACCCTCACGTGTCAGCTTTGCATCGAGCCTTGTGCTTTCTTCATTTTGTTGTTTTGTAGCATGATGTGTCTAGAAACTAGTGCACCATGAGGACATCCACGCGCCACACTAGCGTACTGCAACATTTCAACATTCAAACAACTATTTTCGTGCATATTTGCCACTTGTCACCTCCTTTGGTGGGTGGTAACGCCTTGGGATTCCTTGTAACCACCCAAGAAGATTCTTTTCTCTCCTTAAAAGCTATGTTTTCACTTCATTTGCAACTCTCTTTTGCTTCTAGCTTATCTCTTGCTTTGGCTTTATCCTTCTACACTCCAACCCTTGCTTGCACAGCTCCATATAGGTTGCTATAGTAGCTTCAAGCACTTTCAAGCTCTCTTAGCTTCACTCTTATAGCTTCATCTCCATTATCTCATGCTTGTGAGCATCCTGGGATTCCATATCCCCTATCAATTCCATCTACATATTGTGATACAAGTTCTCCTCCTCGAGTAGGGATTGCTTTTATCACCTCTTTTGTGATACGGGTTGTCCTCCTCGAGCGAGGATTACTTTTATCACTCATACTTGGTGGTGCAGGTTCTACTCCTGAGTGGGATTTGCTTTCACCACACACTTTTTACATTTCAATTATACACTCTCTCTTTCTATATGGCTGTCTGTGGAGGTGGGAACACCAAAATGGGGGTTTGACTGAGGTAAACCCCTATATAGCCTCAATTCACTTTCTCCCAATCTTACAAACACAGGTATTTAAGATATCTACTAGTTGGAGGCTTCATTGCTTGGATTTTTGTAAGCATTTTCCTTTCTTCTCCTTATCGTTATCATGTATTCTTTACTTTACTTCAATTCTATCACATTCTGTTATTTTCCTATGCTTTAGAAGTTCTCAACAATCAGAGTAGAAGTAGTCATTTAGCTATTTTATGTGATAAGTTCATTTTCTGGTTCGTACGAGACACCAATGCACTGCGTTGTTGTCTGTATCCCACACTGTTGTCCTTTGGCCAAGAGCTTGTTAGCTTGTCCAAAAAATCTTTGTGACCCACTCTTTCAGATTCTAGAACTCTTGCGTTGTTCCTTGAGGTAGTTCAAGGAAGTTCACCCCGTGAGGCTCTCTGAATGAAGATAAGTCATGAGTAGCGAATCCCCCTTCTCTACATTTTGGTGAACCCGGCGTGAAGAGGGTATTTTTTGAAAAACTAGCAATTTATTTACCCCTACCTGGTGGAGTCATAACTTTTGACTCGATGCTTAGAATTCAAAACTGTTCGCACTATTGGAAAGGTCTTCTAGAGAACTAGTTCAGTCCCTAAAATTATGTGCCTTCAAAAATTGAATTTTAAGGACCGATGCAAGTTTTGACCTCAAATTCCGCTCCGAGGACCTCCAAAAATGTGAATTACTAGAACCTAGAAAATACCAAAAAAATTGTAATGAATTTAATATCTTCTTTTATTAGTTCAGTATCTAATTTTGTTCAAAATATTAATGATATTCCATTTCATGCATGTGATAGTGACTTGGCTTTGCCCATGTCACTTGGCATCTTTGATCCTTCTCACGAAATTCCTCTGGCTTCGGAGGATATTTTGTCACAAGAAGATGAAATCATTGGTACCTTTCTTAACATTACTCTACCTTCTCTTTATTCCAATGCACTCTCTTCTAGAGATGATGCATTAGTGAATCATGAATCTCCCCTCCATTCCAATGCACTCTCTTTTAGAGACGTTGCATTAGTGAATACTGATTCTCATCTTTGTTCTAATGCACTCTCTTCTAGAGATGATGCATTAGTGAATGATGAACCTCCTTCCACATTTGATCCTCCTTGGATCGATGTTGAGAATATGTCTTCGAATAATTGTTCCACTAGTTGTGATTTTGTAAATGTAATTTATGTCTTTGTTGCCCCTCAAAGGCCTAAGCGACCAATCATTTACGTGACTCCAGCTAGTACTTCTCCTAAAAGGATTTGTTCTATTGATAGTATTTCATTTGATGGTGATTCTCTTGATCTTTCTAAGGATCACTATTATAAAGTGGTAGCCCAAACTTATGAGAATAGAAAGAATAAACAACCAAGCCTTCTTCAAGCTCCTAAACCTACAGCAAAAGTACCCAATGATTACAGTCTTGTCGAGCAACTGAGTTGTGTTACTCCAGCTAAGATCTCACTTTGGAACTTGCTTCAGTTTATCAAGGTATGCTTCAGGAAATCTTGCAAAAGATCCTCTTTCCCTCTTCTACTAGGCTGATAGATGTTGATGCGTTGATAGCTTATATTTGTGCGGATTCACCGAAAATTACATTCTATCTGTAGGAACTCCCACCTCCGGAAGTATAGAAGCAAGTGAACTCTCTAATGATTATAGTCAACATTAATAATATCGGCATTAGACGTACTCTCATTGACGCCGGTTTGACGCTCAATGTATTTAGCATTGATCTATTGCCTAAGATTAATATTGATTCATCTTCTTTTAATGCTTCTTTTGTTCTTATTCATGGGTTTGATAATGTTAGTCGACAATCCTTAGGCATAATAGTATTACCTTTATAGCTTGGACCCGTTACTGTATCCACTCTAGTATATGTTATGTCAGAAAAGTTACCTTATAACCTTCTTCTTGGTAGACCATGAATTCATGCTATGGGTGTTGTCTTGTCTACCTTGCATAAATCTATTAAGTTTATATGTAACAATAAAGTAGTCACAGTCAAGGCTGATCCTGAGGCTATGCACTTATGCGATATGGTAGCTGGTAGTCAAGCATCGATTGTGTCTACTCTTATCCCTTTAGTATCTTCCAGTGTGTCAATGTTTACTCCAGTAGTACCTCATGTTGGTATGTGGCGACTGATCATGCTATACTGTATAGCCCATGGTATACTGTACACCCTGGCCCCCCGTCTTCGCCGGGGTCCGGGGCCAGGCAGGGCCTTGGGCGGGGGTTCGAGGGCGTAGCCCCCGAGAAAATTTTTTTTGCCATTTTTTTTCGCGTCGTCAGCGAAAAAGGAAAAATCTTCGAAAAAGAAAGAAAACCAACTTTGTAAAACCCTAATTCTGGAAGCTTCTAAAAGCTTGTTAAAAGGGGTTGGGATGGGGGTTATAGTATGAAGAAAAACGCGATTATTCGCAAGATTGTAATAGGTTTTGCACTAGATAATAAAAGTATTGGATGGCTGCGGTTTGGTGGATGTAGCCCAGATTGGGTGAACCACGTTAAATTCTCTGTGTTATGATTTATTCTGTGTATGTTTTAGTTTCTCTATTTATTATTTAAATCTACATATAATTGTTAGATATCTGCCATCTCAAACCCTAACAAGTGGTATCAGAGGGAGTTGTGTTTTTTTTTTTATTATCATCTGTGTGAAGGTCTCGCGGTTGAGTGGGAGTAATGGCGAGATGCAGAAGGTTGAGAAGTTTAATGCGTGAGAACTAGTAGTTATGGAAGATCACGGATGGAGGACTATCTCTACTCGAGGAAGGATTTATGGCGACCATTGGAAGGAAAGCCGAAACCCACATCAATGTCTGATGAGGATTGGGAGATCTTGGATAGAAAGACTCTTGGCAGTATTCGTTTATGCCTGGAACAATCGGTGGCATTCAATATTACAACAGCAAAGACAACTCAAGAGTTGATGGAAACCTTGGTGAAGTTATATGAAAAGACTTCCGCTTCGAATAAGGTATTTCTTATGAAGCGTTTATTTAATATGAAAATGGTAGAAGGTGGGTCAGTTACTGATCATTTAAATGAGTTTAATACGGTCACCAATCAATTAACTTCTGTAAAAGTAAACTTTGATGAAGAAGTTAGGGCTCTTTTTGATTCTGTGTTCTTTGCTGAAATTTGGAATAGCTTGGTAATGGCTGTTAGCAATTCTGTTTCTGGTTCGAATACATTGAAGTTTGATGATGTTGTTGGTGTTATTTTGAGCGAGGAAATTCGTAGGAAAAGCTCAGGTGGAACATCCACATCAGACAGTGTTTTGAATGCAGAAAGCAAGGGTAGAACAAAGGAGAGAGGAAACAATTTTGGAAATCATGGGAAGTCACGAGGAAAATCAAAGGACAAAAGGTCCCAATCCAGAGAGAAGAGGGATTGCTGGTACTGTGGTAAGCCAGGTCATTTGAAGAAGGATTGTTGGTCTCAGAAAAATAAAGATGGAGACAACAAGGAAGGAAGCAAAGAGGCAAATGTGGTAAGTAATAAATTTGATGAGGATGTTTTGATTCTTTCCCTTGATAATGCTGATGATTCTTGGGTATTAGATTCAGGGGCTTCATTTCATGCTACCCCCCATAGAAGTTATTTCCTTGATTATGTCCAAGGGGATTTTGGGCTAGTTTATTTAGGAGATAATGAACCCTGTCAGATTGTTGGAAAGGGAAGAATCAAGATTAAGTTGCAGAATGGGAATCATTGGCTACTACGTGAGGTAAGGCATGTTCCAAAGTTAAGCAAAAATTTAATTTCAGCAGGGCAACTAGATGATGAAGGTTGTGTTGTTATATTTAGTGATAAAAATTGGAAGGTCACAAAGGGTGCCTTAGTAGTAGCAAAAGGTGTGAAAGTAGGCACCTTATATCTTTGTACAGGACATACTGTTCCTTCTACTTTAATTGTTACAGAAAAGGGTCAATGTTCAGGAACAGTTGCTATAGTTAAGCAGGTAGAAGATCATACAGTTGCTGTGGACTCTAAATCAACACTGTGGCATAATAGGCTTGGGCATATGAGTGCAAAAGGTATGAAAGTACTTCATTCAAAGAATGTTTTACCAGGTCTAAAATGTGTTAATATGGATTTCTGTGAAAGTTGTGTGTATGACAAACAAAAGAGATTTTTCTCAAGGATGGGAAGCAAAAGAAAGATGAGAAATTAGAGCTTGTGCATCTGGATGTATGGGGACCCGGCTCGAATTATCTTTCTCTCGGTGCGGCTCTCGTATTATGTTACATTCATTGATGATGCAACTAGGAAGGTATGGTTATTTTCTTAGAGCAGAAATCGATGTATTTGAAACTTTTTAAAAAATGGAGAAGCTTGGTTGAGAATGGGAGCCGGATAAAGATAAAATCTCGGATCGATAATGAGTGGTGAGTATTGCAGCAAAGAGTTTGAAGATTATTGTTCCTCTAATGGTATTCGTAGGCAGAAAATGGTTCCAAGGACTCCACAAGAAAATGGAGTGGCTGAGCGCATGAATAGAACAATAATGGAGCATGCACGGACTATGAGATTGCATGCTGGGTTGCCTTTAAAATTGTGGGCAGAGGCTGTAAACACTGCTGTTTATTTAATCAATAGAAGTCCCTCTAATCCTTTGGGTTGTGGTATTCCAGAGGAAGCATGGAAGGGTAAGAAGGTGAGTTATTCTTTTCTCACAACCTTCGGTTGTGAAGCATTTGCACATGTAGATTCTGAAAATAGAACCAAGCTTGATGCAAAATCAAAGAAATGTGTATTTGTTGGATATGGCATTGATGAATTTAGTTATAGGCTTTGGGATTTTGAAAATCAGAAAATTGTGAGAAGCAGGGATGTCATATTCAATGAGAAAGTGTTGTACAAAGATCTGTTGCTTCAGCATGAGAAGAAAGGAAAAGATTATGTAGTGTTGGATGATACTCCAAACAATGATGTTTCAGTGGTTCCTCATGCTGGACAACAACATCAACAACAAATACCACAAACTCCTGTTAGACGATCTTCAAGGTTAAGTAGACCTCCAGAAAGATTCTCTCCCTCTTTGTATACTATTACGTTAGCGTCTTTGGTGAACGGAATATTATGAAGAAACTATCGCAGTGGATACAAAGTTCGATTAAGGAGACATGGAATGGAAGAAGAAATTAGACTCCTTGCTGAAAAATTAGACTTGGAAATTATGCAAGTTGCCTGCAAGTAAAAAGGTTTTCCCAAACAAATGGGATTATAGGCTAAAAGAGGAGGATGGAGGTAAGAAAAGATTTAAAGCCAAGTTAGTTGTAAAGGGATTTGCACAGAAAAGTCTATTGATTTTGATGAGATTTTTTCTCCTATTGTTAAAATGTGACTTCTATTAAGTATTGTTTTAAAAGTATTGTGTTCTTTGAAGATTTGCATTAGAATAGCTTGAT
Source organism: Sequoia sempervirens (assembly GCA_007258455.2). Taxonomy (NCBI): domain Eukaryota; kingdom Viridiplantae; phylum Streptophyta; class Pinopsida; order Cupressales; family Cupressaceae; genus Sequoia; species Sequoia sempervirens. Next base: position 60,734 of record VDFB02300886.1, read on the forward strand.
GTTAAAACAACCTTTCTCCTGTGGTGATTTGGAAGAGGAAATATATATGGAACAGCCACAAGGATTTGAGGTCAAGGTAGAGGAGAAACTAGTGTCTTGATTGAAGAAAAGTTTATATGGCTTGAGAAGCAAGAACCTGCGACAATAGTATTTGAAATTTGTGAGTTTATGGCTGAGCAAGGCTCTGGTGGTGTAATTCTGACCATTGTGTTTATTTTAGAGGTTGGACAATAGCGAGGCTACATTATTTTATGCTTATATGTTGATGACATGCTTGTAAGTACAGGTCTAACATGGATCACACTTAAAGTGAGCTAAAACAACGATTAGCAAAATATTTATTTTGCTATGAAGGATTTAGGGGCAACAAAAAAAATCCTTGGTATGAAAATTGTAGAGATAGGAAAAACATAAAATTGTTTTTATCTCAGGCTAATTATGTTGAAAAGGTGTTGCAGAGATTTCATATGGAGAATGCAAAAGCTGTCAACACACCTTTGCCTAGTCATATTAAATTGACTAAGGATATGTGTCCAAAGACACAAGAGGAGGAAGAAAAAATGTCCAAGGTACCATATGCTTCAGCTGTAGGCAGTTTAATGTACGCCATGGTATGCACGAGACTGGATATTGCACATGCCATAGGAGTTGTTAGTAGGTATTTGAGTCATCCTGGAGTTGAGCATTGGAATGCAGTAAAATGGATTCTCGGGTATTTGAGAGGTACATCCAATAAGTGTTTATGTTTTGGGGGCTCTAATACTGATTTAAAAGGCTATGTTGACTCAGATTTGGCAGGGGATATAGATACCAGGCGAAGTACCACAGGTTATGTATTTATAGTTAATTGGGGCGGCTTGATGGAAGTTGAATTTCGGTGCAAAAAGGTAGTTGCTTTATCCTACAGGCGGTATATTTGCTGTGACGACAAAGGAGATGATATAGCTGCAACTTTCATGGATGAGTTGGGAAAACAACATAGTAGGAAATTACTTATTCTACAGACGATTGAGTGCTATACATCTTGCAAAAGAATTACGCCTTGCATTCTAAAACAAAACATATACAATTGAGATATCATTTCATTACCGATTAGGTGTTGGAAGATGGGCATGTCAAGGCGGCCCAAGATTCGCTCTGAGATGTCAATCCGATGGATATGTTCTGAAGAAGCTGATGCCAAGGGGAAAATTTGAGCTCCTCTTTGAAAGCGGTTGGCCTTCAAGTATAACAAAACAACGAGGTCCAAAGGTAGATTATTTCGATGGGGCTGTAAGTCTTGGCGTGTTGTCGAGATTAGTCTCAAGTGGGAGGTTATGACGGTATGGAACTGATCAGTCTCCAAGTGGGAGATTGTTGGTATGTAGTGGCTGATCATGCTATCTTGTACCAGCCCTGTGGTATCTTGTACACTGGTCCCGATCCTCGTGAGGCCGAGAAATTTTGGCCCGAGCCGGCGGGAGTTGAGGCGGCAGCCCCGTATGAGGTTCGAGGCGGCCAGAAATTTTTGCCATTTTTTTGGCGTCGTCATTTGAAAAAGGAAAAATCTTCGAAAAAGAAAGAAAACCGACTTTGTAAAACCCTAATTCTGGAAGCTTCTAAAAGCTTGTTAAAAGGGGTTGGGATGGGGGTTACAGTATGAGCAATAATTGTAATGTTCTTAGTGTTGATCCTCCTTCTTCTCAAGATTTGCAAACACGTTATGGCCCTGACTTTAAGGGTATGTGTAGGATCATCATGGAAAAATGTAAGGACCCCTTAAGTGGCGATGAAATTTAGAAAAATCAGAGTCAGACAACTTGGCGTAAAAATTTGAATAAGTTATCTATATTATTTCAAAAATATGTAAGAATATAATCTATAGAAAATTGAATGTAGTTTCTAAACTACTAGGTTTATTCTTTTTTTAAAATCTGTTTGGTGAAAATTTGAAATTTCAATGTAGTTAGTACTTAATTTGGAGAAAAATAAAGTAGGTGTTTGTCGACCACCTAACCATAATAAAATGATAATATTTTTTTATAATATTTTAGATATAAGTAGAGGACTCATTTTAGGGATGTGATGCATATTTTTTTTTATAATTTTTTTTTTTTTTCCAAAGTAAATAATTAATTATGATTTTTTATTACAACTTTTAAAAATATAAAAACTCATATGTCTGACCACCTTAACTTGGTCAAAATTCATGAAATTCATTTTTTTTTTGATCCTATAGTATCTAAGCATAAAATGTGACACATGTTTGATTCAAAATAAATCTTGTTTTAGAAAGCTAGATATTTTCAATGCGGCTATATCAATCCTTGACTTTAGTAGTAATTCAAACTCTAGTGAATAATAATAATTTAGCTAAATTCAAAGTAAAAACTATAATTTATATATTGGTGGAAAATTTGAGAATCTCCTTTAAAAACCCTTTTATTTCATCAATTTTGGGTAAAATAAAAGTTGTCAGCCACATACCTTACACATACCCATCATATTGCCACTTTTTGGCCCATCATGATCTTCCACATACCCTTAAGCTTCTCTCTAAATATGGTTATGGGCATAAAGGTTGTGGGCGTAACAAACAAGGCATTCAGGTCCCTATAGAATTTGCACCCTGTAAGTGTAATTTGAAGCTTGGTTGCTCGAATGAATGATCTAAACGAAAGCCATGGTTGAGTGACATGAATTCTTCTCAACCTTGTTCTGTTGAAAAGATTCTTTCGCCTTTGTCTGCTATCTTCATGTCTTCTTCTTGTGAGTAGTCAAACCTTTCTCCACAAGAGAAAGGGTTGCTTCTTGCTCCTCATCCTCTATTTGAGCAAGAGCGTATTTTTTTGTGGCTTCTAAAAGCCTACTTAATCACTCTTCCTTTTCCTACACGCAAAAAATCTCATGAGCATGATAGAGAAAAACACTCTTTTTGTGCATACCATCGAGTGCCTGGCCATTCCACTAGTGAATTTAAGGCCTTGAAAGATAAAATACAACTTCATGATTCCGATAACATCAAACTCCCATTTGATTGATGCACCCGTACCTTCTTCAAATGACAAGTGATATCGAGGTTTACCTCTATCCTGCACGCTCTAAGCATCTTGCATGGTTCTCCTCCCCTGTATGTTGGGGGCAAAGATAACTTGTTCTAGAGATGTGTGTCCTTAAGGGTGCTGGCAAGAAGTTGAGTCCACTTTTTGGCCAAAAAGTGGAAGTGTTTTCCCTGATTTTCAGAATTTGACACATTTGACCTTAAAATTTGAAGCACTTAGAGATGGAATCTTTGAAAAAGTCACTAATCATAAAATGTAGTGCTTAGAGTCTAGTTTCCAAATATGTAATTTATTTCAATACCCAAATTGTACAAATTGAGTTTCAATAGGTGTTTCTAAAAACCACTGTTTAAAAGTCACTTTTTTATACCATACCATGCACGTGTACGACATCCATATTTTGACCTAAATTATCATATTTTGCCGATCCTTTTTTTTGGGAAAAGATTTGTGACTCACTGGAAACCTATTTTAGATATTGTTTTGTAATTTTTTATTGAATATTTTTGTTTTGTTAAATTTTTATTAGGCATATTTGTCGTTTTGAAAAATTGTCATGTACGACACACATAAGATGACCTAAACTTATCATTTTTTAATTTTTTTTTTAAATTGAAAAGAATTGTCTAAAGTTGTTCTCATGCAATCCGTTTGTCAAAATATTATGTTGATCAAAAATTATAAAAATACTAAAAAACTTGATAATTTAAGTTTATGGACTAGTTTCATTAGAAATTAATTGAAAAATAGAAAAATTAATCAAATTATAAAAAAATTACATATTTGGAATCTACACTGTCTCATCTATAATGGGTTTTAATTTCGTAAAAAAATTCTGCAAAATAGGTCTTCAGACAAATGTCCAAAGTCACTATTTTCCTGTGACATTAACAGGACCTTCAAGTTGCAAGTCAAATCAAGTCCAAAGCTTAGGTTCGGGTCCCCAAGCCATTTCCTGAACCAAAAAAAAGCCAAAAACTTGCCCAAAAATTCATAATTTAAAAAACGGGATCCTGTTTCATTAAAAAAACATTTTTTATGGTTTTGTAAACAGATCATTTAAAATTACTAAAATGGAAAATTTTCAAAAGCGGGTCCCATTTTGAAACTTTCAGAAATTAAGAGAATTTTCAAAATTGTAAGTTTTAAAAATAAGTTTTCAAAAGCAGGATCCTATTTTGAAAACTTTCCATTTAAATTTTTCGTTTTGGAAAAATTTCAAAACAGGATCTCATTTTGAAATTTTTTCAAAAATGGAAATTTTATAAAACGGGATCTCGTTTATTAAATTTAGGCTCGGGATCCCGAAGCTAAACGGGATCCCGTTTATTAAAAAGCGAGATCCCATTTTTTGCAAGCCGATTTCATTTTTTTCCTAAGGAAAAAACTCACATTTCGTGGACTCATATTCTTGCATTTACCCTTAAGGACCCCCTCTCTTCGCTATGTCTTTCAAATGAAGCATCCCTCAAGTGGACCCCTTTTCTTTTGAAAGGTTCCTGAGGGACCTCTTTGAAAGTTTTCCAATCTATTGATGGTTTGCATGACTATCTGCTTACTTGCCTATGTGGTCACTTTCTCTTTGCAGGTGCGCCTATGAAGCTGATTTTCGACTTTATGGAGTCCCCTTCCTTTGGTTTCCTCCATGTGAAAGATCTTGGGGGATACCTCCCTACGGGTCTGTGGGGCGCTTCTTCTGGGCTTCCTCCATGTGAGAGATCTTGGAGGATGCCTTCCCTACAGGTTTGCAAGTCTGTAGGGCGCTTTCTTGGGGTTTCCTTCATGTAAGAGATCTTGGAGGACGCCTTCCCTATAGGTCTGGGGGTTTGTAGGGCTCTTTCTTGGGGTATCCTTCATGTGAGAGATCTTGGAGGACACCTTTCTTGCAGATCTTTGGGCCTGCGAGACACTTACATTCTTAAATTCTCTTTTCCTTCTCAGTTGTGTATACCGGATCGAAGATCTATATTCTTCTTCATCCTGAGTATATGCTTTTTCTCTCTTCGACATCTTAGATTTCTTCTATCTACTGTTCTTAATTTGGGGACGATGCATAGTACTAAGACAACCTTTTACATCAAGGTCTCTTTTACTTTGCTGACTCAAATCCTTTAGTTTTTTGTGTGTGCTAACATTGCTATATGGTGCAGGTTTCTCTTGTCTAATATATTTGTTTTGCAGGTCTTTAGCTTGGGAGCATGCTTCCTTGGTTCAAAGAGTTATCTGCTTCCTCTACAGTATCCTTTTGGCAGAATGGTGTTAAATTTATGTTTCGTAGATTTCCTTTAGCATGCATATTAGCATAGATTCATATGCCCGCTAAAGTGGGGGCAAAATGTATAGTCATAAAATTGCACCCCTTGCAATTTCACATACATTCTTGCATCTACTTTAGTATCCACTCCCTTGGCATTTGTGTAGGCTCATTTTAGCCCCTGGATCACCCTTTTCCCTTCTCAGGATGCTCAACACCTCTTTTCAGCAACTACCCTCATGTGTCAACTTTGCATCAAGCCTTGTGCTTTCCCCATTTTTTAATTTTGTAGCGTGATGTGCCTAGACACTAGCGTGCCATGCAGACATCCGCGTGCCGCGCTAGCATCTTGCAATGTTGCAACGTTCAAATGACCGTTTTCATACATGTTTGCCACTTGTCACCTCCTTTGGTTAGTGGTAATGGCTTGGGATTCCTTGTAATTGCCTAGGAAGCTTCTTTTCTCTCCTTAAATGCTATCTTTTCACTTCATTTGCAACTCTCTTCTGCTTCTAGCTTCTCTCTTGCTTTGGCTTTAGCCTTCTACACTCCAGCTCTTGCTTGCACAACTCCATATAGCTTGCTATAGCAACTTCAAGCACTTTCAAGCTCTCTTAGCTTCACTCTTACAACTTCATCTCCATTATCTCATGCTTGTGAGCATCCTAGGATTCCATATCCCCTATTGATTGCATCTACATATTGTGATACAGGTTCTCCTCGAGCGGGGATTACTTTTATCACCTCTTTTGTGATACAGGTTCTCCTCCTTGAGTAGGGATTGCTTTTATCACTCATACTTGGTGGTGTGGGTTATATTCCTAAGCGGGTTTTGCTTTCACCACATGCTTTTTCCATTTTGGTTACACTCTCTTTCTATCTGGCTGTTTGTGGAGGTGGGAACACCAAAACAGGGGTTTGACTGAGGCAAACCCCTATACAACCCCAACACTTTCTCCCAATCTTACAAACGCAGGTATTGAAGATATCTACTAGCTAGAGGCTTCATTACTTGGATTATTGTAAGCATTTTCCTTTCTTCTCCTTATCTTTATCATTTATTCTTTACTTTACTTCAATTCTATCACATTTTGTTATTTTCCTATGCTTTAGAAGTTCTCATCAATCATAGTAGTAGTCATTTAGCTATTTTCTATGATAAGTTCGCTTTCTGGTCCATACTAGACACCAGTGCACCTCTAGGACGCCAATGTGCCGCATTGTCGTTCGTATCCTGCACTGTCGTCCTTTGGCTGAGAGCTTGTCAGCTTGTCCAAAAAATCTTCGTGACCCGCTCTTTCAAATTCTAGAACTCTCGCATTGTTCCTTGAGGTAGTTTAGGGCAATTCTCCCTGTGAGGCTCTTTGAATGAAAATAACTCATGAGTAGCGAATCCCCCTTCTCTACAACCTTTATATTAGAAGAATATATAAATGTTATAAAGGTATGACCCTAGTAACATTATGTCCTAAAAACTCATCATCTCATTCAAAGGAAGTTGAGTTTCCTTTACTACCTCCTCATTAGCTCTTGAATTTTTTTCTTTTCCTTCATGACCTTGCTACCAATTCTTGTTTCTAATTGTTTACTTCTTCATGGATTTAATGAAATCCTCTTATCCTTATTCCCTTTAACTTCCTTTTTATTAGTTTGGGTGATCCATTAAAAAATGGAACATTCAAGAATGAAATGACTATATTTGTGGCATCCCCTACATCTAAAGTGAATACTTTCATAATATAAGGTTTGAGATCATTTGAAATCTCTAGCTTTTAGGGTTATACATTTTGGAAGTGGAAAGATTAGATTAAGTTTCACACAAATCCAAGCATAAACTGAGAGGCCTTTTCCATGATAAGGTTGAGAGATATTAGTGGCCATCCCCAAAGATTTGGGACTCATCTCAAAATCATAAAGATACCAAAATTCTTGGGGGAAGGCATACATGTGTATCCATATAGGGTACGCAACAAATATCTCATTTGAAGAATTGAATCCCATGCTTCATAAATAGACTTACATTTTTTAAGATATAAGGCCTAGACACCACAAAACCCTATCCCTATCAAATTCATTCACAAAAATGAATATAAAATAGCCCTTTGTACAAGACCAAGCTCAAATTCTCCATTGGTCTCTTGCAAATTTTCCTAGTCTAGAGTTAAAGCTCTTCTAAAGAAATTTGGAGCCCAAGAAATAATAAATCAAACTCCTAGTTTGGAAGGTGGAGACATTTTTCTTCAATTCCTCCACAACCATATTAACAATGAATAATTCTCAAGGGCCAACATGCAAAAATTTGATCCATTGCTTACCAAAATCATCTTTTTTTTGCCTACTATTGCTATCACAAAATTAGTTTCCTTCTATTGAATCAAAGGTATAGATCTACGTACTATGTTCCTAAATGAATTGGAAGGGAGGCAACCTTCCTCCTTATTAGAAGCCATTGAAAGTAAAACCAAAGATCAAAATCCTAATTCTCTTAAATATAATTTTCATCCTTTTCTAGTAAATAAAACATGATTTATATTTATATTTTTAAATCTCTATTCTAAATTACAAAATGATATTATAATTTGGTTGTATTTGTTCATTATCCTATTGCACACTTGCATGCATATATTAGCTGTAAAGGATATACAATCTTTTTAAGTACTTCGAATCTCAAGGCCTTAATAGTGTTAACAAAGCGATTTGGCCTAGGGCTTTGGAATTGCTTTCATAAACATAAGCCTAACTTTTCTTTTTCTTGCGTAAAAGCTAGTAAATAAATAATTGATGTATGAATTCGTGTGTATTGATATTAATTAAATTATTGACATGATTACCACAAAAGTCAAGTTGGCTTTATTATGCAGATTAATTATTCTTTTTTGTGGGTTAACAATATTTAAGACATAGTTTTGTGACTCGAGTTCTTATGTTTGCAGGGGAACAAATACTATGACCTATCAACTAGTTTCTATGAGTATGGATGGGGGGGAATCTTTTCATTTCGCAAACAGGTTGTCCATTTTTTCCAACTAAAGTTGGATTTCCTTTTGTTATACATGAGGATTCATGTTTTGCAATAGAGTTTAATTTTAGAAATAATAATGTTCTTGTCTGAATTCCACTAGTTCAAATCAATTATAGAATCATATTTGCCCTTATTTTATCTATGTGAAAGTACCAAAAAGCAATTGGGGAGGATTTTTATTTTATTTATTTTAGCATTATATGAATTTGCTTTGGATTAATGACAATGGAGGAGTTTTTAATAATGCAGATGGAAAGGGGAATCTCTTCGAGAAAGTATCAAACGTTATGAGCATTTTCTTGCTCTCCAACTTTGTTTAAAATCTGGAATGAAGGTTATATTAACTATCCGTTTAATGTTGTTTTATAGTATTTTAATGGATTTAAATTTTTCAATTCATAATTTTTGTGTTGAAATTACAGGTATTAGACATTGGATGTGGAATTGGAGAGCCATTGAGAGAAATTTCTAGGTTCAGGTTGGCATTCTGAACACAACTGTAGCAGCTATTTAATGTTCATTATTTATCTTGTTCTTTTCAAGAACAACATATGTGCTCATCAATCTAGTTCATATGGACATGAAATTTTGAAACACCTTAAGCATTTCTTTTTGTTAGGAGAGGTGTTAAAATGCTTAAACTTGGAAGTTAGAATAGAGTTCTAAATTTTCAATAACTTTTAATTCTATTGTTATTTTGTCCACCCTTGGGGCTTATATATAGAAAGCATGCACTGTGTAGATCTTATAGATATTATGTGCTCATATTCAACTTTATAAACTTATAAATCTAAAATATGCAAAAGAAAATATTTTTCAACATTATGCTGGACTCTCGTGGACTTAATTAATGGCCTTCGTAGTTTAAATTGCTTTAGTAGTAGTATTAAGTTTTTGATTTAAGTATATTGGTTCTATGGTTACTGTTTTGATTATTGGCCTACGTGCCATCTTGGACTACTTATTCTCCCAAACTGGTTTCCTTTTTTGAGTTTTTGGTTGTGTAACCATGGGATCAAGGCCCTTCCCATACTTAATTAATCAAAAATATTATGTGATACAAAGAGGACACATGCATAACACTTAATGCTATCAAGAGATATTATATATTGTTAAAAATTACAACTTAAAAATTAATCTATAACTAACATACTAAAAATAAAATAAAACTCTTAAGTGAATAAAAATGGTTCTAGAAATAAAATAAAACAACTCTTAAATAAATACATATATATATAGATAAGTAGTATTATATGTGTGTGTGTGTGTGTAATAATACTCTTATATATAATGTATACACAGGTAAAATTAATATCACAATTTATATTACTTATATAAGATAAATTTTTTAAATTTAATTTTAAAATAAAAGAAAATAACTCTTAATAAATACGTATATCTATACATTATATATAATTTATGGATATATAAGTAATTTTACTTATATATATTATATATATGTAAGTAATAAAGTAATAATATCATATGTAATGTATATATATAATAATAAAATTATATAAACATATTTGATAAGGAAGTGTTGTTTAGGGGCAACTCTTTTTATTTTATTTGAAAGCGTCTCTAAATGAGGGTATACTTGGATTTGGGTACATAACACTTATGTTGTCCTCAAGAAAATCAAGCCCTTCCCATTTCCTCTAAATGATCCTACTTCTCTGGATAGAAATCAAATATTGGCGTTTCTTTAGTAGTGCACTGAATTCAACAAGGTTCTTGAATAAAATGCCTTTTGTGAATAAACATTGGCTTCTTCTTTATTAGTGCATTGTTCCTCAAATCATTGTACATAAAGACACTAGGAACATCTCATAACATTAGCATACCTAGCTTAGATAAATCTATGCAAAAGATGCTTCGAGATATCATTTTCAAGGTTCCTATTTTTTAAGAATTTATGATATGTAAGTGTAATAGGCACTTACAGAAGGATACTCTCAACATCTTTTATATAGATTTTTCTAATATAGGTGTGTTATTATATAAATGGAAGTTTAGTATTGGATTTTATATTGGGTTTCTGAAAAGGTTAACAAAACCCTCTTTTTGATATCTTAATAAGATGAACTCTAAGAAGATAAAATTAAAAAAGACATAGGGGTCGCTATTCACAAACAAAATAAGTCAAAGTGAGGGTTACACCTTGTCTCATCCTCCCCCAACTTCTCTACCACCCTTATTGGATAGGTCTGAATTGGCTCAAATAAGAAGCACAACACCATCCAAGCTAAGAATTGTCTAAAACAAACATGTGGGATTTGAGACCCAACTAACATTAGATTTGTGAACATGGGGGAATCCAAAATTTCCACGCCTACTTTCCTTCCAAATGGTTTGAAAAATCTTCATGCAAGCAAATGATATTCACAACTTTGAACTTCAGAGTTTCACCTCTTGATTGACATCGTCAGTCAGAATTAAAATAGATAGAAAATACATTGCAAATCATATGAATGAAGACTAGGAAAAAATATTATTTAATGATGGATCACATTGATTTCAACTACCTTTATAAATCCATTCTAACTATTTCTCATACAACTAACAAAACTAGTAATAACCAAGTACTAAGAAAGGGGTTGTGTCATAAATGAAATGCATGTGTCATAAAAATATTTATTTAAGATTATATAAAATCAAATCAAATTCTGGATCACAAGACCCAACAAAACCCCCTTGATCCAAAGGGGACCAAAAGATTATTTGGAGCATATGATTGTGAAGTCATCCAATAGTCTTTGTTGCACTTGCAAATTGGCATACTATACATCTTGGTATTGATCAACTAATATCACTTCACACATAAGTCTACTGCCTTGTGAGTTGTGACATGAATGATCAATATCCTACTAGCATGCTTGTCCCTTTTGACATTTTGTACCTATAAGCATAATAATGGTTTGGTCAACTACATCAATTGATTAAGCTCCACACAAGTGTTTTATAGCGAATATTCATAATTATGCATGTCACATCTACCTTGATTCCCAACAATGCTGACCTCACTTTTCCCCTTGTCAGCTTGTACAATCATCAACAACTCATTGAAGGTAATTTAGTCTCTTCACCCCTATCAACCAAGAGGAGACAAGTCTTTACAATGAAAAACAAATCCAAACAACATTTTTTTCTCCTCATCAAAGCTCAAATAGGAAACCAAAATTTCAAACAACTACAACTACCAAACTGAAAGAAAATGCAACTGCTCCTATTGAAATTTCCTTTTAATGTGATCATTTATGCCAAGAAGCTAATTGGAGAAAGGAAGTATCCTCCAACCTTCTTTTTGACCAATAGACTTTGTCACTCAAAAGATGTTTTCATAGAATTCATCTATTTAGGATGTTTCATGATGAGATGATGTTTGAGGATAACTAGAGTAATAAGAAGAAGCTCTACTAGAGTGAGAAACTTAGTGTGCTTCTACCTTATGTGTACATATAGAGAATGGTTTTCTAGGAGGGCATAGATCCACATAGTGTCCTATGCCATGACAATTGTAGAATTTTTATTTTCTTGTGTGACTGCTAGAACTGGTAGATGAGGAAGAGTCACTTGAGTCATAATGAGGCCAAGATGTATGTGTGTGCTTATGTCAATGTTTATGTTTGGAGGAATGTGGAGAATACTTTTAAAAATGCTTTGGAAAATGTTCCATTTTCTCATGTTTCTTCTCTATTTTGTGTTTTCCTTTGTTTGTAAAGTAAATATCTTCTATAAGCTTACGACTTCTCTTCTTTACAAATTGACATTCATGTTGAGTAAGCAATACATAGATGGAATCAAATGTTGCATTATTGATTTTACCACTTAGTTTCAACATTTCTAATTTCTTTGTATGAATTGAATTGAGCCCATGCAAAATAATAGAGACTAGCATATCATCATCAATTTTCTTGCATGTAGTATTTATGTTTCAAGCTTTTCATGTTGGAAATGTATTCAAAAGTATCTTCATCACTGAGTTTAGGATTTAGCAATTGCATTAGGAGATCAATTTTCTTATAGGTCAATTGTATGACATACATTTCCTTGATTTTTTTCATGCTTTTCGAGTTTTATATTTAATGGTTTCTATTGAAATGATGACTTGTGTAGAACAAGAATATTTTAATAGTGTCAATGTTCTTTTATCTTATTTTCGAAACTTAAGTAATTCGGCAACATTAGTAGAGTGTGTGGGCCCTTCTTCAATTGAATCCCCAAGATTATTTACAACTAGTATACATGATGGTTAATTTTCTCAATAGCATGCAGAACATCTCTACTTCGACTGGAGAATTATCTAACCTCATTACTATGTGACTTTGTATGTAGTTGCACTTCGGTAACAGGCCTGAACAATAATGCTTACCAAATAGCAAGAGGAATAGTAAGTTCTCCTTAGAAATAGTCTCATTTGGACATACAATATCATGAAATGAATGCTTCAGATTTAGTTTTTTTTATTGAAAATGTCTTCTTTTTTATTTGCAGGAACTGAACAGGCTTTGTGGACTGGACAAAACCTGTGGCTTTGTAAAGGTAAATAATCTATCCTATTAATAAATGTAGAGATTATTGATTTATTAGTTTCAATACAGCTTCGAGGATCAAGTCAACCTATTTATAATTAGTGATAAAAAATGTGTACATACAGCAACATCAAAATGCTTGAAGGTTGCTCATTGCCTGTTAACTCAGTTGTTTTCTCTCAACATTTTGGTCATGAGAGTATATCTGTTGGATAATTGATTTGTGATATATAATTAATAGGGAGATTTCATGAAGATGCCTTTTTCAAATGATTCTTTTGATGCAATATATGCAATTGAGGCTACTTGTCATGCCCCTGATTTGGTAAGTATGTAAAATTTAGCCACTGACTAAGATTTGGAATTTTGCTTTTTTGCAATTTATGCTTCTCATGAAATTTGTTTTGTAACTGCCTGAAAATCTGACATTAGTGTCTCATTTTCTTTTTATAGTATCCTACATTTTGACTAGAATGCCTTATTCTCAATGCTCACAAACTTTATTTAACTGGTGAGTAAGGTTGGCTGCTATAGAGAGATAAAAAGAGTACTTAAGCCTGGCCAGCTATTTGCAGCATATGAGTGGTGTATGACTGGCTCTTTTGATCCAAAGAATGAAGAACACCAGAAGATTAAGGTTTGGACTCTCCCAAATCAAGTTTGTCTGTGTATTAAATTATGGCAGAATCATAGACTGTTCAAACATAGTACTTCCAAAAGAAACTAGTATATCTGATTTTTGTTGTTGTCATGAACCATGATTAATAAATGACAGGCAGAGATTGAACTCGGGAATGGGCTTGCTGACATCCGCACCACAAATCAGTGTCTAGAAGCTCTAAAATCTGCTGGATTTGAGGTAGTATTTATAATATTTGTTTATTCAATAAACATGAGCATAATTAGGTATATATACCAGGTCGTTACTGCAGAGTGTAAAAACTGGCTGATGAGGACATTTTAGCAATCCCTGACTTTGGTGCTCTATTTCAATGTGTGACCAACACTTTAACCGATATAGGAAAGACAAATTTTCATATTTGGCAGACATGTTCTTCTTATAAATTCAATTCATCGACTGTAATTTTTCTCTTTGAAACAGAAAACCAATTTCAATATTGTGGCTGCCTGCCAAACTTTCATATATAATTTAAAATTTGCCCAACAAAATTGCAGTTAGATATTTGCAATTCCAACCACACAATTGCAATCAATGCCATAGCATTCTCATAAAAATTGTGGCTGTTAAACATATAGTAAAACGATTTAAAACTGCATATGTTAATGAGATTTACTTCCATTTTCTTGCAGGTTCTATTTGCAGAAGACCGTGCACTATCATCACCATTGCCATGGTACTTACCATTAGATACAAGTCATTTTTCTCTTAGTAGTTTTCGTCTAACATCCCTTGGTCGCTTTCTGACAAGAAATATGGTAGGTTAAACATCTGATTCTTTCTTTCATATTTTAATTGACTTTCGTTTGTAATACACAGTGCACAGACAGGCACAAGCACATTGATGCCCTCAACGAGTTTTTATTTTTGGTTTGCAATGTTTTACAGGTCAGAATATTTGAACTTCTGAGAATAGCACCAGAAGGAAACCAAAAAGTATCTGCATTTCTGGAGACGGCTGCAGATGGCCTTGTCAGTGGGGGCAGGTTAGCTTTAATTATAAAATATTGAGCATAAACTAACTTAACATTGCATGTGTGAGGCGCAACTATCACCATGAACTATCCAAGAATATGTTCTTCAGAGCTCAATAAATTATTTGAGAAAAGTTCTCAATAGATATGCGGAGATTAGAATACGAGAGCACTTGACAAGGAACATTTCACTTGGTCGGAAATTAGAAATTAAAGGGTAACTGAATTTAAGTGTGATAGTTTCGATGGCAAATCAGATTCTTCATATTAGGGCATGGCGATTTGCAATCCAATTCAATAATCACAATTAATTGTCCAAATATTTTGGACTAATTACACACAAGTCTTGAAGGATCCAAGTCTTGCATGATAAAAACTTAAAAGGAACAATTTTACTGCCATTGGATATGTTTGTAGCAATGAAAAAGAAGAGTTGCAGAATGTCAAGAAACAATTTGACAATTTGTGTGCGATTCCAACTGACATATAAGGTTTTGATATTAATACAAGTGAAAAATTAGGACAAAATTAGAAATAACAATGAACTTTAATCAAATCACAACTTTGATCTCAGCAATAAACCCACTGGCATGCAGGGGAATAATCTTTGATACAATTTTTGGAAAGGAGATTTCCCTACTTGCCAAAAATAGTGTGAACACCATGCAGTGCTGCTATAGAATGCGTGCACTTTGTTTCTTATATCAAGAACTAGAAGGCATGCCTAACATTATGAACCGAGTCTAAAATGTTAAATGTTTGGGAGGCATGCCAAGATTGAATTGAGAAGTCTTGAGCAAAAGGTTGAACCATAAATGTACTCTAGTTCCAAAAACAATCGATTTTTGTGTCTGAAAACTGAGCAGCCTAACATTTCTGGGTTGGTCAAATAAGAGTAATGTTTTTTGGTTGATTGAAAAAGGCACAAAACCCATATTTTTAATAATTATTTTCTTAATATTTAGTTCAATGTTTTTTTTTTTTTTGATATGTTAGATCGTCTAAAAGAGGAGTAGAACCAAGAACATTTGTCATTAAGTTATGGGTGGATTTGTCATTTGTGACAGATTCTAACATGATCTTTTACAATAAATCAAAAAATTAATAATTAAATACTATTGTAAACTTCACCAAGCCTCTTGTGAATACCTTAAATTGTGGGAATAAAAAACATATCCAATGCAAAAAAATAAATTAAAAAATGATGTTCTTTCTTAAACATATAAAATATAGTTGAACTTGGTCACCACTTATGTCTCATCTAGATTATATATATCAGAAACATCTTTCTTGGTATTTCGCTGTCAAGTTCAAGTGGAAAATGCAAAAGATGCAAAATTAGAATGGCTGCTAAACCCTAACTCCATGTGATTGCTTAGAATATTAATTAATGCTAGAGTATTTTGTCTTAGAATGCAATTTTAATAATTCTCTATTGCATAGAGAATTATTGTACAATATTTAATGCATTTTAATTTTATCATGTTCAAGAAGCTTATCTTGTAGTTTGATTATGAGTTTTTTTGTATGCAGGAAAGAGATTTTCACACCCATGTACTTTTTCTTAGCTCAAAAACCTATAAATGACAACTAGAGGTGGAAATCACCATCAGTGTTTCTTTTTAGAGAAGATCTTGTCACATCCCTACAAACTTTATACTATATTTTATATTGTATTTTTGTGTTAAAAGCCTAATGTCTTGATGTAATTTGGACTAAGGTGAAAACCATAATTTTATTGTGCTCTATATATTTTAATGTTGTACAAAACTAATGATTAAGGCTATAAACTTAATACTATAATTGCTAATTATTACCATTGTTAAGTAATTAATTATTATGAAGCAAATGGTTTGTTTTAATTTATGACATGGTTATATTTATGACGTAGTCTATGTGTGAGAATTTGAGTGGTTTTGTAGGTGTAGGGGTGCAACAAAATCAAGCCTAACAAACGTATCTTTGTAACTCGAAGATTGAGCTACCCTAGAGAGGTCACCTAACTATGAATTTCCCTCTTAAATGCAAATTGTGTCCATTAACCTCAATTAGCCACTTGCTCTAGAATGATGGTTGATTCAACCTCTTACCTCCCCCATAAAAATTCTATAAGAGTTATTGGTAGTAGTCCAAGGGGTTCTCCAACTCTGTCAAATGAGTGCCAAAAACTATTTTAATGACGGTCTAATGTCTCAAGCCAACACACTCAAAACAAAACCTAATGAAATATTTTTTTCAAACAACAATAACACGGCCATTAATACAACATGTTACAATTATACAACAATGTGCACACAAGTGACATGTGAAACAAAATGACACAATGACAAAACAACAAGATGATCTTACTATTGCATAAGAAAGGTGGAAACAATGAAATACTTAAAACTTGTGGGATAAATCCACCAAGACAAGCATACGAGAGAGAAGATGACACTTATAGGGAGATTAATTGATAATCCATAATGTATTCTCTCGCAACACCATACTAGGATAGGATGAGGGAATCATCATCATCCAATCCACATCTAGACACACTTAACATCTAACTCTAAACACCAAGGTCAAACTTCACAAGAGGTTACCTAGCTAGGAGGCACAAACTCTCTACTAACTAGACACACTTAAGAACTTTAATCACCAAGGCCAACCTTCACAAGAGGTTACCTAACTAGGAGACACAAAATTTCTATTAACTGGAATGACAATAGGTCACTTCTAGACAACCACATGCTTCCCAAGGCAAGGAGATGTCATAATTTATCAATGAAAACACATAGGGTCATGCTCTAACATCCCTAGACTCCTGAGACCATGGAGAATAACTTTTGTTCACAAATTTTCTCATACCAGGCCCCGAAGCACTTGCTATCAATAGATGATAAAAAATAACAAATTATGAGACACTAGCTCCCAACACTAGTGTCCTACTGGGGCACCTGTGTCCTATTGGGGTGCTTGAGTCCATTTTAGGAAATTGTGTCCTTGGCACACATTCCAAGTGTCAGTGTCCTAGCTAATGAGTTTCCTTGGACTAGGGAAGGACCTCTAGGATCCCCAAGTAGTAAGGAACCTCCTAACTAGGTCTACAACACATATGAACTCAAAAGACCAAAACACAACTCAGTTCAAATAAAGAGTTCAATTTCCTCGATCGCTAGACACTACTGAAAAGTGAAGGAGAAGGTAGGGAGGAGTGTTAGCACCTCCCCTCGATAACCCTAACTCTTACCTAAGCAAGAAAACTCTAAAACTAAAAGATACAACACATTTGGTATTTTACAAGGCCTCATAAGAGGCTTCAAGAGAGCCCTAAATGACATGAAGCCTTAGGAACATGGTTTGAGGAGTAGGACAACTACATGATAAGTCCACAACACCATCCAAGACTACTCGAAGACACTTGCATTCTTTCTAAACCTAATTGAAATAATTCCTAAATTAATTTTAAACCCCAAATAAAATTTTCCTAATTTCATTTTATTATTACACTACATTAGCATAAGCATCCATAATACGATCGTTCTTGATCCCAACATCAAGTCACGTAACTGCAAATAATTACACAAATCCATTATCCATGGATTCTAATTCGTCTCAAAGAGAGGCCTAATACATCACATTATTACAACTGCATAAAATAGGACCCAAATATCCTTTACATATATAAATACATCATAATCAACAAATGTAAGAAAGCATGAAATGAGGCATGGGAAATCTTTGCCAAATTGAAGTCATCATCGACTCCACCATGATCCTTTAATCCCCAATGGTGGTTTCCATGTCACCTAACCTCATGGAATCAAAAGGATCCACTCTCATTATGCCAGGAGATAGTCACATGGGACACAAACACAACACTCACACCAAACACATTGGGAGAGGCCTTACACACACACACCGTACACAAATAATTCACTCAAAATACACATCATATAAAGCACTCATCCAATATCTCAAGATGGATAAATCACAAATAAGGTCAAATGCAAGTCCTCATTAGGCATAAACACCAATGGCATATCACAAAACCATCATTGGGAAAACTCATTAATGTTGCATCACAAATCCACATTGGAAAACTCACCAATGGCACATCACGTAATCATCTTGGATAACTCACCATAGGAAAAGCACAAGGATCAAATAAGCTAGGCATATAACATATAAAATGTCAACAACCAACATGTTGATGAACCTTGTCTCAAACACATGCAGTGGTTCATACACACCATTCAGAGAAAGAATACAACCACAACAAAAATCACAAGGAAATGGTGCATTGAAACATAGATCCCCACTAGCAAGTTGCAAATGGAGGGGCACTACAAAAGGACACCTTTGTCTTAATCATTTATTAAGGTGCGAAAAACAAAAATAATGTTCATGATAAGGATATTGTCAACCCACAACCTATTCATAACCATAAGCATTGGTATCTAAAAATAATGTTAGAAATAAAAGTAAAAGAAATAATTAATGTGAAACAACAATATATGGAATGAAATATATAAAATAAAATAAGCTCTAGGTCAAGGCATTTTCACTAAAAAGACCCAACAAAGGAAAAGGAAAGGCATTAAGGAGTTAACAATTCCTCTCATAGTTGGGAGAGAGCCTAAAATAAAGAAGAGTGGTGTGTGTGAAGGACATTTGTATCATTAAGAGGGCATGATGTTGCTTCTTTTACAAGAAAGATTGCAAGTTAGGGAAAATGTTGTCATGCAAGATAGAAGGAAAACCCATGGATTCCTTGAAACACATTTTTGGGTAGATATGGTGCATAAAAAAAATAGAAAACCATGGGTAGATGATGTTGATTGAGATTAGAAGAAGAGTAGGAGGGAAAATAAGATCTAGGTGAGGTAGTTTGAATGTACTTGAGAGTTAGACGTGGCATTTTAGACATGATTAAGGGTGTGGCAAGAATTTTGGAGGTAGTTCAAGGAGATCCTCACTGTGAATTGAGAAGGGTAGGTATTGCACCCTATGGTATGCACTGGTTGTGAATGAGTAACATTTTCTTGCAATTATACCTATAAACTAAAATTTCACTTGTAGCATAGGATAGATGGAAAAACATTGTTATATGTTATTAAATGTTTTTGTCTAGTTCTTGCTTATATGTTTAGCCCTTGCCAATAATAGAGAGGAACAAAGGGAATACATGGTTTTTGTCAATCAATTTGAATATCGCCTATTCAAAGTAGATATATGGTTTATCTTAAGACATGTACAATGAGAGCTATTATGCTAGGGATTATATGATGAAAGTCGTAGTAGTGGATACTAAAGGAGTAGCAATATTTGTTAGATCATAATAAACCATACCTAGTAGTAAGAAGGAATGTTCATCAAGATATAGACCATGCCCTACATACAAATAAATTAAAAAGAAGAAATTTTACTCTATCCCTAAGAAATTACAAAGCCACACCAAACATAGGGATTAATTTATTTATTTAAATTCTTTTGGTTTTGAACAATCCTATGTGGAAAATATATAATAGATTTTATGAATGGAGAAGTGCAAGTTGGTTTGGAAAGCACTCCATTCTTTAACACGTTGTAGTTATTGCTTAGGTGATTGGTGTTAGACCTATCATCTATCAAAGGTTTGGGTCATTATTACTATTAGTGACAAAGCTGCTAAGCTATTTTACTATTTATGCCTACAAGAATTTATAAATTTGTGCCTTTGTTCAAACTACTCCTTCATCCAATTCTCTGTTCAAATATGAAAACTAGTATTTTCACCCATAAAGGGAATAAATTAGTTAAGATGGTTGCATCAAATCATAAGGGAAAAATAAGGAGAAACAAGTATGATTTCCCATCAAAAATAAATATAGAGGAACCAAACCTTATGTGGACATGAACAATATATGAATATGAGGTTGGGTAAGGACCCTTGAGGTTGTCCCCACTTTAAGGTTTGAGGAAATAATTCTTGCTAAAATTATACTATCTTTGTTGAGTGGGTGTTCACTATCATGCATGCTTTATGCTCGAATAAAATAAGAAGATAGTGTTACATTGTCTTTCCTTAAGTCACTTGAACCATTAAAGTTATGGGAAAACTCTAAAACTAGTATTATAATCCATGATTTAAATTTGATAAAAGAAATGAGTTAAGATTGGGTGGCTAATATAATATATTAAATGGCGGTGTTACACTAAACCATTTTTTTTTATAGACTATGACTCACCTCTCACAATCCCACTAGTATTCTTGTATTACCCTTTTCAAGGATAACATGTCACTACCTTTACCCCTTACCAACTATGTACTTGCATGCAATGATTAAGCTATGTTGAGAAATGAGGTCAATCTAAACTTATAAGGGTGGGTCATTTCCCAATCTTTCCCAAGATGTGGATTGAATCATTAATACTTAATATCTATCTACCTCAAACAAATTAGCATTCACTATAGAATACCCTCCATGCTGTGTCAATTGTATCTAAAATTCAAATAAATTTTAGGCTATAGATGACCTCAAGTTTGAACATCTAGGATAATGAAGTAGTTAGTGGGTTATTCTTGGATCATGACAATGAGTGATGATTGGATCCATTTTCATATCTTATGGACTAGCTAAACTTCACATGTATCATGGAGGTCAAATATTGCTAAGGGTTATCTTAGCTGTGGTATTGGAGTGGCTGACCTAGTTATTAATCCTACCCTACAGGTAATACAAACTATATTTGACCATTGTATCAAGAGTGTTAGCATGAAGTTGCCTATATCATGAAGGTGATTGATGCTATGTATTGCCCATATTGTGAAGGGGTTATTGATAATATCACCAAGGCTATAAGATGGTATACGTCTAGTACTACTTCCTATGTGGATGTAGATTCCCTACTAATGTTTAGTAAACTTTGTGGCAATCACACAGTTTAAAGGGAAAACCTAGTTGAACAATCCACTTGAACCTTTGGAAAGACCTTCATTGAATTATCGACTAGGGATAGTAAACTTGTGATGGTACTGACATTTTATGTGCTTTCAAAGACTTAAAGCTACCTAGTTCATCCTAGTACAGGTGTTACACTTGCTGAGAAAACATAAACTATATAACAGTAAAGAAAGTAATGTTGACTATTGCTATGGGTACCTATAGTATAAGGTCGTAACTAATTACTGTCAAGAAGTGAATGCTAGTATTTAACTGATACTGATAACTAAACCTATGCTCCAAAGTACCAAAAACCTAAGCAAATTAAGGCATAAATGTGAAACAAAAATTACTCATGAATAAAATAAGAAATCTAATTAACCTGCATTTATGAAATAACTGCTAAAATAGAAGTAACTACACAAAAAATGAAGTGAGGGACAACTACCTTGAGTGGCCCTTTCTCAAGAGACTGCCTCCACTAATCAACTCAAATCTAGCTTCTTAGATTAATGCAATCATAATAACTCAAGATCATTCATTGCACAACTCCAAAATATCACATAAGATTCTGCTAAGATATCTTATTCATGAAATCATGATTTGAACAATAAAAAATGTTTGTGTAAGAACAACAAGCAACTAAAAAATATTTGGCAACTATATATGATCTTGAACAGATTAACTAACTCCTAATACCTC
This sequence comes from Sequoia sempervirens, assembly GCA_007258455.2. Taxonomy (NCBI): domain Eukaryota; kingdom Viridiplantae; phylum Streptophyta; class Pinopsida; order Cupressales; family Cupressaceae; genus Sequoia; species Sequoia sempervirens. The sequence goes on from VDFB02300886.1 coordinate 82,846, forward strand.
AACCACCAAGCCATACATATAGGCATGGGGGAATTTTATTAAAACAAGGACTCTAAACTAAAACCATAAATCACCACTCCCTATATATCATAGCATGATAAAGACTTGACAATCTATAACTGAAAAAGGAAGAATAGTCTAAGTAGAATTGAGACTCTATTGTAATAGAACTGGAACGTGGACTATTTGAATCAATCACGTTAGAATCCTAACTTCAACAGGGTTCTTCTCTTTCAACATATTTATTGGACATTATAATGATGCACAATCATCTTCATTAAGTGCCTCCATACTATAGTTGTTTCTCTCAATTTATTCTGGAACCTCCCCTACTCTACTATTTGGAAACTCCTTTGGTTGTGAGCTACACCTCGTAGTTGTTGGGGGCTACAATCTACCTCCTCTAGCTGCAAAGAGTTAGTTCACAAAACATGCACACAATAATAACCATAGCTAAGCACATATATCCATTACAATTCACACATATCCACACATAAATTATGCAATAACCATCACATTATAACCATATTTCCATATGCTTTAAATCATGTTCAAGGTTGCATAATAAGCATAAAAGATAACATAGTGTAGGAATATGTATAAGATAAGTTTATGAGAATGTCTATAAACTTGTATAAAAACATAAAACTATCTAATGACTGGACTCATCATTCCCCCAATTACCCATTTGCTTGTCCTCAAGAAAATTAAATAAGGTTGGAGGTTGTAGTGCAAAATTATTTCCCTAAGGTATGTGATAGTATCCACTCCTTTGACCTATTTGAAATAGAATCCTCTATAGCATGCAAGTTTGTTCATTCCGATAACCTCGCTCTCTCACATTCTTCATTTTTCTCCCATGTCTAGTGTGGTACTGGGTATAGGAGCATTGGTGGCTAGAATGTAAGTGGCACCCATTCAATTCCTTTGTCTTTGGAAATATGCATATAACTTCTTTAACTAGTGAGTAAGGTTGGCTGCTATAGAGATATAAAAAGAGTAGTTAAGCCTGGCCAGCTATTTGCAACATATGAGTGGTGTATGACTAGCTCTTTTGATCCAAAGAATGAAGAACACCAAAAGATTAAGGTTTGGACTCTCCCAAATCAGGTTTTTTTGTGTATTAAATTATGGCAGAATCATAGACTGTTCAAACATAATACTTCCAAAAGAAACTAGTATATCTAATTTTTGTTGTGTCATGAATCATGATTAATAAATGACAAGCAGAGATTGAACTCGGGAATGGGCTTGCTAACATCCGCACCACAAATTAGTGTCTAGAAGCTCTAAAATCTATTGGATTTGAGGTAGTATTTATGATATTTGTTTATTCAATAAACATGAGCATAATTAGGTATATATACTAGGTCATTACTGCTGAGTGTAAAAACTTGTTGATGAGGACATTTTAGCAATCCCTGAATTTGGTGCTCTATTTCAATGTGTAACCAAAACTTTGTCCAATATAGGAAATAAAAATTTTCATATTTGGTAGACATGTTCTTTCTTATAGCTTCAATTCATCGACTATAATTTTTCTCATTGAAATAGAAAGCCAATTTCAATATTGTGGCTACTTACCAAACTTTCATATATAATTTAAAATTTTCCCAACAAAAAATGCAGTTAGATATGTGGAAATTAGAATAAGAGAGCACTTGAAAAATGACAAGGAATATTTCACTTTGTTAGAAATTATAAATTATAAGGGTAACTGAATTTAAGTGTCATACTTAGTTTCGATGGAAAATCAGATTCTTGATATTAGGGCATGACGATTTGCAATCCAATTCAATAATCACAATGATTTGTCCAAATATTTGAGACTAATTACAATCAAGTCTTCGAAGATCCAAGCCTTGCATGGTAAAAAATTAAAAGGAAACAACCATTATTGGATATGTATGTAGTTGTTGTAGCAATAAAAAGGAAGAGTTGCAAAGAACAATTTGACAGTTTGTGTGAGATGTTGGAAAAAAGAAGAAGATTGACTATCTCTATAGTTTTGTGTTGTCATTGATGTCACCATGTTGTGATTGCAAGTTTAAGATAGTGCTTGATCCATTATTTTGGTCAGGTATCTAAACCGGTATTTGAGCCGCACTCTCCGGTATTCTAGTCCATATTCCTTTGTAGTTAGTTATTGATGCTTGCAGTTTTGAGAAATTGCTTATTATTGTTGAAGGCATGCATGCTCAAAATATTACGTGCTCTGATGCTTGTACAACATTGTGGTAACCAACAAAATGTTTATTGCTTTTTGCATTGAAGTC
>VDFB02300889.1:0-23802 GCA_007258455.2 Sequoia sempervirens
TTTGGTGTTTGTTCATAAACACAAAACCCTAATGTACATTTCAAAATTTCACACTTCAAATTGGAATGTAATGACTAAATGGAGGGAAAGAAACAATCCTCAAGTTTGAATTTTAATTTAAAAGTTTTGGGGTCATTTATCTAAATTATATAACTATCCTAAGCAGGAAAAAATTTAGTGGCCAATCTTCACCAATTGGCGAATTTTAGGGGGTGTCCAAACCTGGATTTTATGAAGTATAGGTCCAATGCATGTCCATTCGTCAATGAGCTTTTCTATGAGGCATAATTAAGCAACAAATTTTCCATTGTAAAACTATGCGTTTCAATTGTACTGACTAATATTTTTGCGTGGAATCTCGAAAGAGTTTAATAAAACACCTACATATTTGCCAATACTATTAAAACAACAATGTATCAGGACCCATTTCGCCAATTAAAATTTACAAATATTTGCTTCTTGAAGACCTATTTCGCCAATTTAAATTTATAAAAAATTTCTCACGAGGACCTATTTCACCAATAATATGGAATCATGGATTGATATAAATACAATCCAAATTTTCATTTATTCTTACACATTTTGTTCAGTTTTGAGGTTCTACTCCATTCAAAAGTTAGAAAAAGTAAAAAATGTAGACTTAAATGGTGAGTGATGATTTCTTCATAGTGTTATTAGTTATAATAATAAGTTTTGTTTATCTCTCTTCCATTCTTGCTTCAGCAAAGTGAACCTTAGAAGTTAGAACCAGACTCTGAAGTTTCAAATTTTTTGAAATCTCCAACCCATGAAGTAGAAAGATGACCAAGAAAGACTTGCAACTCAACAAAGTGAGCCATCAACCAAGTCAGGGAATTACGAAGTTATGAAAATTTAGATCTCCGCGACAAGTTTATATAAATCTGAGGTCTAGCAACTAAGTTTAGGAAAAGCCAAATAATTTAAATTGTATTCCATGGTATTCAATTTGAGATGTGATTTATTATTAATCCATTCCATGAATAGAAAAAAACACAATCGAAAGTGTCATTTATTTAGAAGTCAGCCAAAGCCAAAAATGTAGACTTAAAGGTGAGTGATCATTTCTTCATAGTGTTATTAGTTATAATAATAAGTTTTCTTTATCTATTTTCCACTCTTCCTTTAGTCTTAAAGATGATATTGAGTGGGTAATGGGATCTATATTATTATTCTCTATCCTTAAACAAGAAGAAATTTTTTTCCAATTTTTCTTCGAAGTGAGAGATGAATATGTTGAGCGAATCAGAGATAAATATGTTGAGCAACTCGAGCACCAAGGGTAAGGCTCCTGCCGCTCCTCGGGGCAGTGAACAGACTCCCGGTTCTTCTCAAACTCCTTCTGCTCCTCAGGGTGGTAAGGCTCCAACTGCTCCTTAGGGTGGTGAAGAGACTCATACCGCTTCTCAGACTCCTTTCGCTCCCCAGGGTGGTAAGGATCCTACCACTCCTCAGACTCATGTTGTTCCTCAGGGTGGTGAAGAGACTCTTGTTGCTCCTTAGGGTGGTCAAGAGACTGGGAGGCCATCAAAATGCCCAAAAATTAGACGCACCATACAGTATTACTTTGCAATTTCCAAAGCTTCTGATCCATCAGGTCAAGATGGAGCTACATCATCAACTGTTCCACCAAATATTGGTATCATTCCCAATACCTCACCACCACCGGAAGGTCAAGTTGATATTTTCATTGATTTAAATCAAAATGTATTAAATGAGGATAGCAATACCGTAGAAGATGTTCCAAGTGATACCTTGGGCCTGGTTAGCAAGAATGAGATAATTGACTTGGATGAGGATGATGATGTTGGTAGCAAGAAAAGGAAAAATAAACCAAAAAAGGGGCGTGAGTGGGAAATGACAGATTTTTCAACTTGGTTGGTTGTCAAAATACCCATTCATGGTACTAGTGGGGATTGGCAATGCAAACGATATTGAAAAGGAAACATTGGCCAAATGTGATATTTGTAGTTGGAAATGTGGAAGATCCAATACATTGCAGCGAAATATTGATAGTATAGAAAAGCATATCGCTAAAGTTTATGAAAACAAATCATAGACGGAAAGGAAGAATCAGTCGTATGATTGAAATCAAAGGATTGATCTCTTCATGTTAAGTATGTCGTGGATTATGAAGAGCATGAAAAAATAATGTCAAGCATTGTTGCATGTAGAGGTACAATTGAGGCTCAATTTGGAAAAGCAATGGAATCATGAAATCTGTTAAAACCTATTTAGATGAGTGTTGTTTTTCATATTTTGTGCAGAGGGCATCCTATGATAGACTACCCAGAATATTCTCATTTATTATCTTATTTGAATGTTCCTCACTATCCCTTGTCACATTGGTTAGTAAACGCTAGATGGGATTGGAAAAATTGTCTTGCTGCAGTGGAAAAGGAAGATTTAGAGGATGAAGTAAAATAGTCAAATTTTATTGCATTATCTTTAGATGAAGTTACTACAATAGACAATACTTCTTGGGTTTGTATGCATTTGTATACTATACAACAAAATGTTTGCCAAGCTCATCTTCTCTGTGTTCATAAAATGAAGAACAATTCAACAATGCAAAATATATTTGAACTAGTCAAAACATCTTTGAATGAAATTGCAGGTATGGATGAGTTGATAATTGGGAAAAATTTGGTGTGTGTAGGAGCTGATGGAGCTACAGTGATGCAAGGTCAAAGGACTGCTGTTTGCACAAAGTTATAAACTACTCATGCACCATACATGCTTGGCATTCACTACATAGCCCACATAATGAATTTAGCACTCAAAATTGTTAGCATGTTTCCTACAGTATCACAAGTCAAAAATCTAGTCCGCGAGATCCACACATACTTCTATTGAAGTCTTAAATGTTTCACAGAATTTCAAAATTTTGCTGAGGGAATAACACCATGAAACAAGCTTCTCAAGGATGTTGATACGAGATGGATCTCCCTGCATGGACCAACACAACGAGTTCTTTTAGATTATCAATCTTTGATTGGAGTGATGTACGAGCATCGCAGAATAGTAGACAAAGCTCCTAACCTCTTACATAGGTTAAGCGATATAGAAACGCTCTTGACTTTAACTAGTCTTCTCCCCATGCTAGATGTGATGATTGATCTTGTGAAGAAAGCCTAAGATAGAACTATGTATATTAATGAATATGCCAATCTACGTAAACTTACATACTTGGCCCTCGATAATCTATATCTAGATCTAACACAAGATGGCCCAAATTATTTCATGTGGCAAAAAATTACTGATTTGAATGATCCTGATAATTATTTATAGTTTAATGCAAGTGGGAAATTATGCATCTGTGTATGTGGATATGAGATACAAATATACCAATGTAAGACAATTAGGCACTTTAGCAAAGAAGTAGCTATTAACCAAGAAGATTTTCAAGGCATTGTTAAACCTGTTGGTAATAATTTGAAGGAAATTGAAAAATCTCTTTCCTCAGAGATTCGTGAAAGATTCCCTCAACATGAAATACTTGAAGCCATGAGTATTGTGTATCCTCAATTTTGGGAAAACCAAGATGACCCCACATTTTTTCATGCTCAAGTAAAAATCTCAATCGAACAATTTTTGAAAACTAGAAGATACAATGAGTAGAAAATAGTAGGAATATTAGATGAAGCTAAGATTAGAGAACAATGTGGGAGTTTTGCAACAGCTGTGAGGGACCAATATAAATCCATGGGCAAGGAAAAGGCCTTTGAACCAGCATCAATAAATAAGGTTTGGACAAGCTTAGGTCAGAGTGAAATATTGCATGGTTCAATATCATAATACTTCAAACTTGTTGATCTATGTAAAACAGTGATATTGGGGTCAGTGGAAGATGAGAGAGTTTTCAGTACATTGGGGTTTTTGAAATCAAAGTTAAGAAACAAACTAGACAAGAATAATTTGGAAAATTGCTTGAGGATGAAAGGAACTACGTATAATGTCAAAAAATTTCCTTTTGAAAGGGCACTCGCAATCTGGAGGTCCACATGTGAAAGAAGAGGAGAAAGGTTGTGCAACACTCCAATTCCAAAGGCTGGTATTGGTGGAACTGGTAGTGGAAATGGGACTCAGACAACTGACATTGACAAAAATGACACAATGAATGTTGAATTTGAGACACAAGCCGAAGAAAAAGAAGAGTAGACTTGGAATCAAATTCAAGATGACTCTTTTACTTTATCTGATGATGAACATCAAATTGAGGAACCCTAGTCCATTTGGGAAATGGAAGAGATTCAAGAGAATTAGCAGCTTTTAGGTATTTATATTGCACTTCATGGATCCCAAGATTAGATTCCATTATTCCATACTCTAGTTGATGATATTTTATATTGTATTCAATGAAATTATGAAACATTGCACTTCATGAATCATATTCCAAAGTCAAATTGTAGTTGATGATATTTTATGTTGTATTCCATGAAATCATGATATTTTATATTTTATATTTTGCATTAGTCCGTACATAGCATGCTTTTGGAAATTCCTGAAAAGACAACTCAAGTTTATTCTATACATAGCATTCAATGAGATGTCAGATGATGGTGCCTTTGAAAGGAAAGATAAGTCCATAATGTTGCGTGGTCGCTAAAACTTGGAACCTTAGAACCAAAGTCTGAAGTTTCAAAGTTTTCCAAACCTCCGACCCACCGACTAGAAAGATGACCCAGAAAGACTTGCAGCTCAAAAAAGTGAGCCATCAACCATGTCAGGGAATAGGGGAGTTATGAAAATTTAGAGCTCCATGGCAAGGTTATAAAAATATGAGGGCTAGCAACTAAGGTTAGCAAAAGCACCAAAACCGCTCTCTTCACCAAAACTTAGTAGCAATGAAACTAACCAAAAATCCATCATTCCAATTCCAGTAATAGATAATCCACGACATGAATTCATATAAATGTTTAGTGGATATTCTAATTAGTCATGGAGATTGAGTATTGATGTGTGAATTGTAATGCAGTTTGACTAAGATTATGGATGCTTGGAATTAAAATCGCCTTATAGTTCATATTTTAATTGTGTTAAAAGTAAAACTTGAGCATGTGCTCAATGATTCATCACTCAACTCAATGCTTATTAGATTAATAACATATTAACAATAGTATTAGTAGCATATACAACAATGAACATAATAACTTGAGTGTATCTAGAAGTTGACACCACTACCAAATTTTTTCTCCAAATGATATAATAAACAATACAGATAATTGAACATCAACACATTACTAAAGTTTTGAGCTTTTAAATTGATTATCAGTATATCACATGAAGGAATAAATAGAGACATTGGAAATGCAATATCTTGCTCAAAGAAAACTCTGCACAGAGCTAAGTTGGAACTTGGAAACTCATATTATCAAAAGTTAAACCATTGCATCACCCTTTCTAGCAACTTCCACTCTTTAGGTGCTGGAATTGTCATTTCTTCTAATTGATGTTGTTTAACTTGAAGATTTGTTAACAATTCATGATTCAAATTGGAACCTGTCTTGGATTCTTCAGTCAATTTTTCATTTAGGGTTAGCAATGGTTTGATGGAATCCAAATAGGTCACCACATCTAGGTTCTGAGGAAACCGGTCCAAATCAATCTTCCTTGCATCCTCCATCTTCTTTCTGAAATAATTCCATCCAATGAATCACTCATTTATGCCAAAAGCCTTTGGTAAACCAAGCTCTGTAAAGTTCCTTAACTTTTCATCCACCTTCTTCATCTTGTCTACAACCAAATGCAAATATTTCTCAGTTTCACACATTCTCAAACACTTTTCAATAACATATGACAACGTCATTGATGTAGCAATCCAATTACTAATTCCTTTTGATTTCAAAATATTGTCACTAGCTTTGTAGACCGTTTTTTGAATTTGATTTGCTGATTTCTCTAATGCCAACACATTTTTTTTCTCCGTTGAACATTTGTTGAGGTTCTTATGATGTTGTCTGATAGCATCAATCAATTGAAACATGTCACACAAATGATCAATCCCCTACATTATTTCATCCCATATTTTTTGTTTCATATGCCTCATTGTTTCTCTACAAAATGAAGATAACTTATTTTGACAAGACTTAATTTCATTTTTTGCTTCCATCAACTCTACCTCCAATATTTCATTTCTTTTTATCTCCTTCTCCAATTTTTGTTCCCACTATGCATTTCCATTTGCAATGCTTAGTCTTAATATTTTTGAAGTGGATTTTTCCTCATCATATTTCTTGTTGCTCTCATCTAGCCTTTGCTTCAATTCCTTCATTTCAGTCTCAATCTCATTATGCTTATCCTCTTTTCCTTTTAATGTAGAGGCATATTTTTTAATTCTTTTTTCTAATTCATTGCTCTTGTTATTTGTTTCTTTCCTATTTTCTTTCTAATTTGCTAGGTCTGCCTATTACTTTTCAATTTGAGTCTGCAACATTTTTTTCTCTCTATCTTGCTTCAACAATTATGTGTACACCAATTCATTAGTCTTCTTTAATACATTAATTTTGTCAGTATTTCTGAGTCCAAAAAAATCTAATTAAAAATTGTTCACTCAGAATTCAGATGGAGCCATCTGATTTGCTGGTTTGTTTTGAACTGTGGGAACAAGAAATGTGTACTCCATGATTTATTTACTTGTGTCAAATGTGAGTAATACCATGGTTTTTGTAGGATCTAAAGTTAGAGAAGACACACTCTCCATTAGTTGCTTCTTTTCTTTTTTATTCAATTCTGATTTCTTTTTAAAATCTTTAATGTAATCAAAACCCAGGGATGCAGGAACAATGGAATGCTTGAATGGTGAAGGAATAGGAGTACTTGTAGTTTCTAATGATGTCATAGCTAGACTAATTGGCATTGGGGGGGTGCCTAGAAATAACTCCTTTGTGGTGGATCCACTAGTAGTGTTACTTGGAGTTGGACCTGTCAAAATACTTTGCCTCTTCTGTATACCTTGATCGCTTGGTGCTTCTGTGGTATATTGTGTTGTCCACTCGTGTGTAATTTGATGTTGTAGCACATGTTTACCACTACTAGTACTACTACCCATACCATCGCCAGCAGAGGCAATGCCTGTTGCATTAAGCCCTCCACCATGGTCATGTCCTAGTTGTGATTGTGTCTGACCATGAGTATGAGGATTTGAACTTGAAGCTCTAACAAATTGAGCTATATACCCTAGGTCTACTTTTTCACCTCCAAAACCAAGGCCATATTGATCAACTAGTTTTCTATGCTCTACATCTATTACCATCCAAGGGCCTTGTCTTTGGGACTGCAAAGGACAGCCTTCATAACCCATTTTTTCAGCTATGGCTACTCCTATAGTAAATGCTTCTTTTGTGGCCTCACTTAAACCAAGTTTGAAATTGACATGGCTTTCTTCTTGCCTATCATCATCACTTTCCTCATCTTCTTGTTCATTTGGAGGCTCTATATTCCATAATTCTCTAAACTCAAGATCTTCTTCGTTATCTCCATACACTACAAGATCTCTTGGATCACCTAGGTCCTTCCTCATAGACCAAAAGGCGATAATTTTTTTATCGTGACCAATTTTTTTCTATAACTTTCTTCTTTAGAGAATCTGGCATTTTTACTCTACTAGATGGTTTACGACTTTTTTCACAAATTTTCTTTTACCTCCTTATTGCCTTTCAATGCAATGCCATAATTTCTACTAACAATTGTTCAAAAGAAATACCATTCTCGGCAACACTTTTCTCCATTGCTCCTTTGACCTCATCCCAAGAATCCTTGTTTCTCAAGTTTTCAAGCAAGGGTTTACTTTGATGTTGAATTCTACTTCCAACATTCTTATTGAGCGCAATCATTGATTTAATGGTGTCACATGGATCATACTTCTAGTGACAAATAGCATCAAAATCAAAAAAATTCAAAAGATCATGTGCTACACTAAATTATTTTCTCCCAAATGTAATCCCTCCACATGAAAAAGGTAAAGAAGGAAATAATGTCTTCTTCCCCTAACTAGTAAAGTGTCTTTCATCAGTACTCTGCATCTACCTTACATATTCAAAAGCAAAAACCCTTTTCGTCATATGTATTGGAATTTTGTATGGTTGTACTTCAGATCCATAAAATCTTAGCACAATGTATTCTTCCAATAAGTACCAATCAGCCAATTGTATTTCTTTTCCTAGTTGAATTCAGTTTCTAGGAAATCTATGCATTGGAGTATTTGTAATTGCTTGATGCAATGGAGCCAAAAATTAGTCTACAAAATGACTGTAGTTCCTTTGAGAATCATGCAACCTTATAACAGTGGTCCATTCATATATTGGAGCCATTTTATTTTGCTCAGGATTACTATTACCATAGGGAAGAATATGAAGCTTGTTGGTTTGAAACATTCCTCTGAATTTCAATAGAAAAAGATAAGAACAAGTAGATTGTGAACCTAAATGTCTTGATGAAACCTCCTTTAATCATTAAAAAAAGTTTATGCATGGATTCTACAACATGCTCAATAAAATTATATTTGGCATGTGGAACACCATAATGGATATTATACACCATTTCAAGGAGGCATGCACCCACTTCCAAATTGCTATCTAGTCCAAGGAAAAATGCTAGCATGGAAATAGTATCCTGAACCCATGGTTTAAAAATATCCAAATCATAAGGAGGCTTATGATCACCTTTCAATTTGTTTCTATCTTGAACTATTCTATTTAAGAAAGAATTTTTCTCCATTTCATCCATTGCTTCATAATCACTAGCAAGAAATAGTTGAGTAATTTATGATATAAATAACAAACATAAAACATGTGTTTTAAATTTTCTTTAAATTTTCTTTAAATTTTAATGCGCTAGGATTGACATCAAGGCCAAGGGGCCAGAAACTTAACATTTCAAAGGCCTTAATCAAATGAATTACAATGTCACATTAATAGCACATTGCACAACCATTAATAGCACTTAACTTGCAAAGGAATTAATAAAATGAATTCCAATGTCACATTAATAGCACAACCATTCATTTTATTACAACTGCATTACAATGTCACATTATTACATCTAGTACAAATACAAATGTAAGTGCAAGTGCCAAGCTTCTACTGGACCGCTAGTGAAAACTTGAAAACATAAATGTCATACATGTATCTCTGAAAATAAATGGAACTTGCTAGGTCAACCATGAGCTCTAAAAATAAACACATGGGACTTGTCGAGTCAACCATACCCTCGTCGCTCTAAAAATAAATGAATGGAGAGAGGGGGCCAAATCAAACGAGGGAAATGGGAGCCATGAAGATACAAAATGTTCCTATCCCCTTTGAGAACCAGAGTCGTGCAGATGATGAGGGGTAGTAAAACTACTCCCACCTTCTACTTGTAGCCTCCATGCATGGGGATAACACTTATGTCCATTAGATCTCCTCATCTTGGTTCAAAACCTATCTGAGAAGTCAGGTGAACCAAATCGACTTCTTTCCAATTCCACCCATTCTGAACTTGAAGGAGGGTTAATCCACAATAGTGGTTTAAAAAGTTTTGAGGAAATAATTTTTTTTTTTGTGTTTCCACAATGTCAAGGACTTCAGCTAAACTCTCTCGTTCGCCCGAACCAGCTTTGGTGTTCGATCGAACACAAGGGTTTGGTCGAACCACATGTTTGACCGAACCACCAACCATATGAATAAAAAATTAATATTTTATGGGGTTCGATCGAATGGGTGTTCAACCGAACCCCTTTAAATAGGGCATAAAAAGTAAACGAAATTGTCACTGTTGCATTATACGTTTTCTTTGTTTTTTGCATGCGACGAACGACGAACCCAAATGTGAACAAGGAACTAAACAAAAAAAAAAAACTCCTAGGGGAAAAACATGCACTAGCTCAAGCCACAGTTCATCAACTTGACCTCCATAGCTCAGCAGGTTGGTTAACTTCGAATTTCGTAGATTTCAAACTGCATTTGTTTCAGAAATTTTTAAACCCTAAATGTGAAATGTGAAATTTTCAAATTTGTAGATTTCAAACTACATGTCTTTGTTTGAAATTGCATTTTCTTGAAAGTTTATAAAGCCTTTTCAAAAAACATTATTTCTATCATGCTTTGATGAATGTTCATACCCTTTTCCAAAGCTCCAACTTTGACATGGGCAGGAAGTGTTGAATAAATGGCTTTGTAGTTGCTTGAAAGATTTTACAAACCCATTTCTAAACTTTGTCAAAAAATTAGCATGCCTTGTCCATGCTTCCACGTTTTGCGTACATTTCTTTGAGGTCACCTCCAATTGCATTTTCTTTAATATTTATAAAGCCTTAACTAAACATTAATAGATTTAATAGATTGATTTGAGGCATTATATCATACAGTCCATGGTAAAAATTTTCGGTTATATTTGTTACTAAAATTATTGTTGATAACCATATACGGGGACTAAATTTCAATCGGGAAAAGTTGATGCACTGCGCTTTCACAGGTGGGTACAATTGGCTAAAACACAGATTCGAGCGTGCTCAAATATTTTTAATATTAAACATTTTATAATTTTTAAATAGAGGTTTATTTAGAGGTTAATAGTAATTTTTATTTGTTTCATTGATTGTTGGTATGCATATAAATTAAAATTGTCTAAATAATTGATTTTTCAAATATTATTATGTACATTTTAAAAGGTGTGAAAAAATAACAGTTTAGGTGTTGCATCAATCTATTTTAATATTTTCATGCTTGCAAATTTCTTATTTTTGATGTTGTAAGAAAACACTACATACAATTGATTTTAAATTTTATTAAATGCTTTCAATTAGAATATTTTAACTTTTTTTCCATCTATATCAACCTCTCGAAAACCAAAGGTTTAACTTTTTTCTATCTACACTCACGTCCATAAAGTCATTTTAATCCTTTCCTTTGTGTACAGAGTCTTTCCATCTTTACGGAGTTTTTCCATCTTTACACTCACGTCTAGAAAGTCAATTTTAATCCCATTCTTTTGTGTATGAATAAACAGTTACTCAATTTTAATTTTTGTGTACGGAGCTTTTCAATCTCTACACTCACGTCCACAAAGACCATTTTAATCCAAATGTTTTGTGCATGGAGAAACAGTTACTCAAATAATTGTTAGATTAGAATATTTTAACCTTTTTTCCATCTATACTCACCTATGAAAAACTGAATATTTAAATTCTTTCTATCTACACTCATGTCCACAAAGACTATTTTAGTCCTTTGTGTATGAAATTTTTCCATTTCTACACTCGTGTCCAAAAATTCCATTTTAGTCCTTTGTGTACGAAATTTTTCATCTCTACACTCATGTCCAGAGAGTGCATTTTTGTCCTTTGTGTACGGAGTTTTTCCATCTCTACACTCATGTCAAAAAAGTGATTTTAATCCTAATCTTTTGGGTATGGAGAAACACTTACTCCAATAATTGTTATTTTTTTATTAGCATATTTTAACTGTCTTTTCATCTACACTCACCTCCAGAAACCCAATTCTATTCTTGTGTACCGAGAAACAATTACTCATATAATTGTTAGTTTGTTCATTAGAACATTTTATTATTTTTTAATGATTGTTACGTGAATTTAGAATTAAGTCTACTTTGATTCATAAAATTGCTTATATGTTTGTCATGTAGACAAATATTTAATTATTTGATTATTGTTGTAGCTGAAACTCCTACTTTTAAATATAAAGAACATAATATTTGTATTAAAAAACTTGTTTAACTTTTTATCATTTTAATGTTTTTATAAAGGTTTTAATATCAAAATAAATTACATTAAAATAACAACACCTGCTCTACCCATAAACCTAGCTCTATATATGCATGCGCTTTCACAGGAAACTAAAATTGGCATTTGTTGGACGTTAGAAATAGTTAAAGGGTAAAATATGTATTTGGCCACAACATGGTTACCTGCCTCAATGGGTTTTTGTAGATGAGCGATGGGTGGACAAATGTCAGCCATTTTATCGGCAGAAGGAAAATATGAATGGGGACGATTACGGACCAGCACACAAGAGGCACGATACCCCTAAATTGATGGTTCCAATGGATGTCTTCAGAGTGGTTTGAAAAGGACATGATCCACCTGATTCACCCTAGAAGCATAACCAAAATCAGAATTACCAATCTTCGTCTCCTTGGAAAAAATCAAATAGCAGGTGTAAGGGCTAGGAGGAGTGGTCGACTCATAAAAGACTAGCCAAAAATTGCAAGGAAAGGAAAGCGAGGAATGCAAAGTGGGAAGAAGAGAGTCGGACTGCGGTGGAGGAATGCATCCCTAATCATAGTACTATTGAAGATCTATTGGAAATCGATGTCATGGAGGAAATCAAATCAGATTCAACTATTATTGGGGAGTATGCATTTATTTGTTGCTTCATCAAAATTACGCCTAATAGGGCTTCGATAAAGGGGTGGATTAAGGAGCAATGGAAAATGAAAGTCCATACAAGGTTTTTGTGAAAAGGTTTCCATTTGGTAGCTTTTGCAAATGAAGAAGCAAAGATATGGCTCACATAAGGCAACATGTGGTTCATGAATGATTATCCCTTATACATGCAGCCATGGAGTCAAAACTTTGACTTGATAAAAATGAGGCCATATGACCAGCCTGTCTGGATAAGACTATACAATCTCTTGATGGAGTACTGGACTAAAGAATGTTTTGTAAAAATTGGCCACTCTATGGGCTCCCTAATGGAAATCGACATGAGTATCTTGGATGGTGACATACAAATACGCTAGAATGAAAGTTGTGGCAATTGATACCATACCTAAGAAAATCTATCTTCTGGTGGATGGGGTTCGCCAGTTTCAAGAGATTGAAGTAGAAGACACAAAATGGTTCTGCCTCATTTGCAGTGCCCTAGATCACAAGGAGGTAGCGTGTGCTAGAGAAATGAAGAGGGTTTTGAAGAAGTCACAATAGGAGGATCTTCCCCTATTGTGCACAGGCCCACTCCTGATGCCTCTGAAGAGGAGAAAAATCAACTAAGTGATGTCCCAAAGGGTGGGATGGAGCATGTTGAAAGTCTGCCTAAGGTATCGAAAGAGGAGAAGCAATCAGATGATTTGCAGCTGAAGACCCCTCTTCAGGGGAAGAGTCATGATCGGGAGCAAATTGAGGTTGTCGAGGTCGCTTCTCTGGCAAGTGATGAGTTAGATTCAAACATTGACCCGAATGATACGCTGAACATTATTAAGGATACATGCATATCTCAATCAGCTACAAAGCATTTGGGTGTGGGAAAAATTGGCACATCTGGGAATACCAGTAGAAGGAAATCCTTCAAACAATTAAGGGAAGAGGAGGTTGCTGCAAAGAAATTCCCCAACATCACTAAATTTCTAAGTACCAAGGGAAGAATCCCCTCCCTTGGGAAACAATGAAGATAACAACATGGAATGTTAGGGGCCTAATGACCCCTGACAAGCAACACCTAGTTAGGCATCAACTACAAAAAAGCACATACAACATCATATTGCTACAAGAAACTAAGCTCACTAGAGAGGAAGGGAAGAAGTTTTTGAAGTATTTCTGGCTCTAGAATGGCTTTTTACATGACTCATTAGGTAAGGCAGGAGGATTAGGACTAATGTGGAAAGAAGCTACGATCTCGGTGGATGTTATTGGCTCATTGGAAAAGTGGTTGGCAGCTAAGATTTATGATCTTGGGCGCAATTGCCAATTTGTGATTATGAAAATTTATGGCTGGATGAAAACTGAGGAGAAGGCGCCCCTTCCTCAAGGAAAAAATGATCATTGGTGGTGATTTTAATGCTATTCTGGACCTGATCGAGAAGAGTGGCGAGATTCGAAGTGTATCTCAGGCCACCATTTCCTTCAGGAATTTCGTGGCAGAAGCTAGATTAGTTGACTATCCCATAGGAAATGGGGTATTCAATTGGACCAACAAGCGAAAGGAATTCACTGCGATTGCCGAGATACTGAACATATTTTTGGTCTCTTTAGGTTGGAGCGACGATGGCATGCAAGTCCAAGCTAGCATTCTACCTATGTCAATTTTGGATCACTTCCCAATAGAATTAACAATATTTGGATGACCAAAATTGTTAAAAATGAGTTTCAAATTCTAGAATATGTGGTGGTGGGACAAAAGCCTTGTTGGCCTTCTGGAAATCTTGTGGAAGGAAGCTCGGGTTGGTGGAGCAATTAGTTTCAAAGTAGTCAAGAAACTTCAGTTAATAAAGGAAACATTGAAGGTATGGAGCAAGGATAAGTTTGAAAAAGTTTTTGTGGAAAAAGGCAAGGTGGAAATATAGTTGGAAGCACTCAATCAGAAAGTGATCAAAGATGGCATGAGGAATGGTGAATTCTAAAAAGAGAAAGAATTGAATGCAATGTTGGCCGAACTCTTGAAGAGAGGAAAATTATTGGAGGGACAAGTCAAGGGAGGTGTGGCATGGTGAGGGTGACTTAAACTCAAAGTTCTTTCATGCTTCAGTGTTGGCTAGGAGGGTTGTGAACAAGATAGAAAAAATGCAGACTATGAATAGCTCCACCACTCACGCCCTGATGGAGGTTGGTTTGGTTGTAGCTTCAAACTTTGTAAACGTCTTCTTGGTGACCAAAGGATGCAAGAGAAAGGCGGTAGTATCCTGGATTTGATAAGAAAATGGGTTAGCGATGTAGATAATATTATGCTCTATGGAATGGTAACTAAAGAAGAAGTAAAGGCTGCTTTATTTTAGCTTCACCAAGATAACACGCCAAGGCCTGATGAGTTCAACAAAAAATTCTTCCAGTCGCATTGGAGCTTTGTGGGGGGTGACCTCTGGAAGCTGGTGGAATATTTTTGCAAGACTAAGAGGTTTGTGAAGGATTTGAACAATTTGGTGATTTCCTTGGTCCCTAAAAACCAAATTGCAAGTCATTTAGTGACTGCAGGCCCATTTCGCTCTGCAATACGGTATATAAGGTCATAACTAAAGTACTTCCCAACAAACTCAAATTGGTGTTGGGGAGAATAGTATCTAGAGAGAAGAATGGATTCATCCCTAGTCAGGAAATCACTGACTGCATCTTGCTTCGTTTAGAGGTGGTACATAAACTCAAGACAAATAGGAAGGCAGGGATATTGATCAATTTGGACGTATGTAATACATACAATAAAGTTTCATGGGGCTTCCTAATGAAATTAGTGGGGAGATTGGGATTCAATACCCACTAGTGCAAACTCATATACTATTGGATCTCCTCTGTGCATTTTTTAGTTTCAGTAAACGGGACACTGCATAGCTTAGTTTAGGCCACCAATGGACCAAGTAGGGTGACCCCATATCACCATTCCTATTTGTAATTATAGTTGAATCCTTAAACCGTGCAATCAAAAATAGTTGCCAACGGTTGGAATGGAAGGGGGTGCGGGTGCCTCCAAATATGGAACCAGTCACCCATACACAATTTGCTATTGACACTACCCTTTTTGGTGAGGCAAGTATAAGGGAGGCTAGATCAATCAAAAGGGTACTAGATGATTACGAAAAACAATCGGGCCAGAAAACAAACAAGGAGAAATCATGTATATATTTTTTCAATACAAGGCTATCACTACAATTGTCTATTACTAGGATACTGGGCTTTCAAGGGGGGGAAATTGCAAGGAAAATTCTTAGGGGTGAATATTTTTTATGGCACGTGCAAAGAAAAGCATTGGAATAAAGTGGTTGGAAAATGAAAAAACAAGGCAATGGTGTGGAAGAATAGCTGGCTCACTTTGGCTGGA
Organism: Sequoia sempervirens; assembly: GCA_007258455.2. NCBI lineage: Eukaryota > Viridiplantae > Streptophyta > Pinopsida > Cupressales > Cupressaceae > Sequoia > Sequoia sempervirens. The sequence continues at coordinate 15,762 of VDFB02300889.1, forward strand.
AGAAAAACAATGAATAAGGTGGTTTTTTTCACAATCCCATATATATATTATGTCATGTTTTGAAGTGCCTGTGAAGGTTGAGGAAGACATGGAAATATTTTTGAAGAAGTTCCTATGGGAAGGCTCCAAAAATGAAAAGAAAATACCGCTCATAGGTTGGGATACAACATATAAATCAAAAGGGGATAATGGGGAGCCTTCTATAATTTTAACAATTGCCATAAAATTTTGGAAGAGATGTTTGAGCTAGATTAGTATTATGATAGGCTACAGAAGGTTCACAGAACCAAGGCGGTGGAGTATGTTTTTAAAGATTAAGGTCTAATTGGTGGTCAATACAAATGGAAAGAAGTGGATTTCATGTCGTTACCACAAGAAGTTAAAGAGGTTGTGGCGCGGGAACTTTCTAACAGGTCAATTAATTTGAACAATTAGGAAGACACAATTATTTGGAGTGGGGATCTGGGGAATACTCGACCAAACTTGGATACTGTATAAAAATTTCACTTAGTGAAGAGAAGTCATGGATGGCTACTCTCTGTTGGCAAAGGGAAGTGTTGTTAAAGGATGGTGCTTTCCTTTGGGTGGACCTTCACCAGTGGTGTCTTACATGACAAAGATTGAAAAGAATTGGGATTACAGGCCTGTCACAATGCGCATTATGTGAACATGAGGAGGAAAGTGTGGATCATATATTTCTCAATTGTCCCATGGCTGCCTCATGTTGGGATTGGCTACTGGTGGCCTTTTGACTCTAGGGATCGCCACAGGTGAAGCTTTGGGAGTTTATGAATATCTGGCCGATTGCAAATAAGAGTGGATATTGGCATGGAATCTGGATATTGGCACCATCATTGGTCGTATGGCATTTTTGGAAAGAGAGGAATACATGCATCTTCAAAGAAGAATTTCTTAGCAGCGATCTTCTTATAGCAAAGATTCAGGGTACCATCATTGAGACAACAAACAATAGAAATATTTTTGGTGCCAAGGGTAGGTTCACAAGATGGGACGAGGGAATCTAGAAGGTGTGGCCTAATCTCAAAACACCTAAGCCCTCGGCCCCGGGATCGGGTAAGGTTGATAGGAAGGTAGTGCGTTGGCTGCAACCGGTGAGATTAAAATGGAAATTAAACTTCACCGAGGCTGCCAAACGTAACCCTGGGTGGGTTGGTGTTGGATGCATAATCAAAGACAAGTGTGGTCAGTGTGTGTGGGCAGTGTCAAACTGTTTGGTCTATTTATATTAATATATATTATGGGTTATGTATATTATAGTCTGTTGTATTTTAACCATCTATTTTGTTATTTTAATTGAATCATTTATTTAATTTTCCAATTTATATTGTATATATAATCTCATCTTTTTTCTTTCTTTTTCGGTTAATTATTATTGTTTCAAGTTTTAGTATATCTTCCTTCATTTCTTTTAATAATTTTAGTAATTGTTCCTCAATCATTTTTTTATATAATTCATCTTTATAATTCTCTTAGATAATTTATTCACTATTTGAGCCATTTAACCTTTAACCTTTTTTTGATCCATTTATTTGTATTATGTCATATTATTATATTATTCATTCTTCTATTATGTCTTCATTTTTTTTCTTCATAATCCTCTTCCTATGATGAATCATTGCCTTAGGTTTAGGGTAAGGTCATTAGTGTTATTTATTCATTGTTTGTGACATTTAACTTTAACCTTTGTTATCCATTTATTTGTGTTATATCATATTACTATATTATTCATTCTTCTATTATTTCTTCATCATTTTTTCACCTATTTTCATTTTGACTTCAATTTCCAATCTCCTCCCTCCCTACCCTCTACCACCACTAAACTCTTCTTAAGGTCATTTCTACAATCATATTCTTCATTATCCTCTTCCTACCATTTAGTGTGGTTCAAAACGTCAATTCAAAATAGCATGCATAGTTTAATGTAGAAGGTTTTACTCTATCATTCATAGGCTTTGAAAAAATCATACCATCTATAATCATCAATTCATTAATATTTAACAATTGTTGTTTTGAATGAAGAGATATAGTTGCACTTGTGTCTACTACAAATCAAATTAGATAATTTAATATATATATATATATATATATATATATATATATATATATATTTTAGTTTTAATATATATATATATATTAAATTGAAAAGAAACAACTTGTAATAAATAACCATTTTAATCTATAACAATTTCATGAGAAGAAACATTGACAACATGTAATATATAACTTTTAATGATTTTAAGTTATATCATATTTATTTTATTTATTTAATATATAATAATTTGTCATATAACATTTATTAAATATATTATTTATTTAAAATTTAGTGATAAAAATTCATCTTAATAATAAGAGAAGAAACATTGACAACATGTAATATATAACTTTTAATGATTTTAAGTTATATCATATTTATTTATTTTATTTAATATATAATAATTTGTAATATAACATTTATTAAATATATTATTTATTTAAAATTTAGTGATAAAAATCAGGTTTTTAGGTATGGATAGTGTTATGATCATAGATAGGGTTAGAGATAGGTCTAGGACTAAGATAATGGTTTCAAATTTATTGTTAGGGTTAGAGTTAGGGAAAGGGTTAGGGTTAGGGTTAGGAATAGAATTAGAGTTAGGGTATGAGTTAGGGTTAGGGTTAGGTGATTAAAATAACTAATTAACAAAGCTAAAACACTATAATTAACAAAAATTGCATTTAATTTTATTCACATTAATAAAACTTACATTTAATTTTTATCAAATCTAAAAAACAACAATTACAATACTATTTAATTTATTATGTGGTGTTTAAATTGAGTATCTTATGATATTAACACAATAAAATAATATAGAAATAAATCTTCTTTTAGTAATAAATAATAACAATAAAAATCATACACAAATTATTTTTATATAATTTTAATCTTTTAATGATTTGGGAAACAATATACAAAACAAATTAACCACAAAATAAATTAGACATTAAAAAAAACAAAATACGCATTAAAATAATAATTATTACAAAAATTCCACAAAATTTGAAGATGTAAAATACATCTACTCTCAATTTTTTTTAAATCCTCACTCAATGAAACAACATACAATACAAATTAACAACAAAATAAATTAGACATTAAAATGATATGAAAATAAATATTAAAATAATAATTATTACAAAATCTCAAAATCAAAGTTAACTATTAAAATAAAATAATTATTACAAAAATTCCACAAATTTTGAAGATGTAAAATACATCTACTCTCAAATTTATTGAGAAATCTTAGAATTCTTCTTCAATGCCCTTGTCCTTGTCCTTTGGAATCTTTTTGATTTGGCTATTCCATAATTTCGAACGAATACTTCACTATAATCCATAATCACTCTATTTGTAGGTAATGTTTGTGTGACATGTGCAATGACATGGTCATCCACAATGTCAATAAATGACCGACCATAAAACTTTGAGTTGTATGTACAACAAAGCACAAGGTGTGGGTAACAATGAGGCCAGTAAAGTAGGATTAAATTAACTAACTCCATTTGATTGTCACTCTCAAACACCTTACAATACCATTCCCATGCTTCTATTTCAATATTAATCTTCCCATTAATATAGCTATCTTTCTCAAATTGAACCCCCCATCCATACCAAAATGATTTATCATACACAAAACTCAAAAGTGTTAACTCTTGACATAATATATTTGATTTTATGAATCCTTGCAACTCTTCATTTTGATTGGTTGAAATAGATAACATTCTGCATCCAAAAAAATTACAATTTTTTTATTATTATAAATTCTACATAATTCAATTTGAATTGAAAAAATCAAATATTTTTATTATTATAAATTCTACATAATTCAACTTGAATTGAAAAAATCAAATATAAATTCATTTATAGTGCAACTTGAATTGAAAAAATCAAATATAAATTCTCTTACCTTTTCCGCATAACTTTAGTGACAAAAGCCATAATTTCGTTTATTTCTTCCTTCTATTGGTTCGTTGTTCAATAGTGCAATCCTGACTGCACAATTCATCATAGTGGCCACATAGGTAATATTAGTTGATGTTAATAAATTTTAATAATTTCATCACTATGATAACTTAAGATAATTTTAATTATTATAAAAAAAATAAAATTGACTCACTGTGACGATTATTTTCAAAAGTAATTAAGATTGTCTATTTTTCCTAATGACACTATAATGCTTATGAAATAGAAAAACAAATCTAACTTTGTAAGACCAAGACACATGAAATTGTAAAATTAAGCAATTCTTGAATAGATCCATGAGAGAGTAAAGTGCAAATAATCTGAATATCTCCTCTTCTCATGACTAATTACTAAGGCAGTAGCTCCTCTCCTTCATTAACCAGAAATAATTAATAATTTTCATTCTTTTTATTGAAGAAAGCAACCAGAATTACATAGCGAAGCAGAAAAACAAAGTAATTAATACTTTCTCTCCCTCATTTTTCTTCATAGGTTAAATTAGGAAAATGATCTTATGTTATTGATAGGATTACTATTCTTGAGCAAAAAAAACCAGAAGCAGCAAAACCCAAGAGGGGAGGTGGCAAGAAGGGAGCTATCAGAACAGAATGCAGAGCACTTCCACGGTGTTTGTGGTCCCTTAACACCAATAGTTATAATAATGACTGAAAAAAGCCACCGAAACTATGGCTAAAAAACGCTAATGAACTTAAGATATAAAAATGGACAACACATACAGACGATTCAAAATACAATGAACTGAAGATATAAAACAAGGCGATATATATTCATCCATCGAACGAATTTACTAAGCCAGAGCTTTGGGCTTGAACAGTTTCCTACTAATCTATATCGGGAAAGATGGAAAGCTGGAATGATGACTTGGAAAGTAAAAGCAGAGTAAAAAAGAAAAATTAGAAGAGAAAGGGAAAAACAAACAAGAGCCCAAATTAGGGTTTTTTTTAAGACGCCGTGTATTTTATTTGGGCTGCCCAAATTAAATGTAAGATTTACAGTGAGGTGACCGATCTGGATTTCGCATGCGGCAACTGTGATAGGTGTTTGGAAACTACATGATTTAATCGATTCCCGTAAAACTTTAATGCGGGTTGTTAGAGCGTTGGAAATGGGATCCATTTCTTCACTTCTGGCGTTCATACTACCACTGTAAGACGGGGACTAAATTTCAATCGGGAAAAGTTGGTGCACTGCGCTTTCACCGGTGGGTACAATTGGCTAAAACACGGATTCGGCCGTGCTCAAATATTTTTAATATTAAAGATTTTATAATTTTTAAATAGAGGTTTTTTCAGAGGTTCAACAGTAATTTTTATTTGTTTTATTGATTGTTGGTATGAATATAAATTAAAATTGTCTAAATAATTGATTTTTCAAACATTCTTATGTACATTTTAAAAGGCGGGAAAAAATAACAGTTTAGGTGTTGCATCAGTCTATTTTAATATTTTCATGCTTGTAGATTTCTTATTTTTCATGTTGTAAGAAAACACTACATACAATTGATTTTAAATTTTCTTAAATGTTTTAGATTAGAACATTTTAACTTTTTGTCCATCTATACCCACCTGGAAAACCAAATGTTTAACTTTTTCCCATCTTTGCACTCACGTGGAGAAAGTCATTTTAATACTTTGTGTACGGAGTTTTTCCATCTCTACACTCATGTCTAGAAAGTCAATTTTAATCTCAATCTTTTGTGTATGAAGAAACAACTACTCAATTTTAATTCTTTGTGTACGGAGCTTTTCCATCTCTACACTCACGTTGAGAAAGTCCATTTTAATCCAAATCTTTTGTGCACGGAGAAACAGTTACTCAAATAATTGTTAGATTAGAATATTTTAACCTTTTTTCCATCTCTACACTCATGTGCAAAAAGACCATTTTAGTCCTTTGTGTACGAAACTTTTCCACCTCTACCCTCATGTGCAAAAGGTCCATTTTAGTCCTTTGTGCGTGGAATTTTCCCATCTCTACACTCATATCCAAAATGTCGATTTTAGTCCTTTGTGTACGGAGTTTTCCATCTCTACACTCACGTGGAGAAAGTGATTTTAATCCTAATCTTTTGTGTATGGAGAAACAATTACTCCAATAATTGCTATTTTTTTATTAGCATATTTCAACTGTTTTTTCATCTACACTCACCTCCAGAAACCCAATTCTATTCTTGTGTACCGAGAAACAATTACTCGTATAATTGTTATTTTGTTGATTATAACATTTTATTATTTTTGAATGATTGTTATGTGAATTTAGAATTAAGTCTATTTTGATTCATAAAATTGCTTATATGTTTGTCATGTGGACAAGTATTTAATTATTTGATTATTGTTGTAGCTGAAACTCCTACTTTTAAATAAAAAGAACATAATATTTGTATTAAAAAAAATTGTTTAACTTTTATCATTTTAATTTTTTATGAACATTTTAATATCAAAATAAATTACATTAAAATACCAGCACCCGCTCTACCCATCAAACTAGCAAACCATCGTCCCCTAGGATTAATTTGATCGTACTTTAAGTCTTACCGGAAACTTGTTTGAAGCGGTTCCATCTTCCGATGAAGTTGCCTCCAAATATCGAGGAAAGTGGGAGCATGGACGGAGGACTCGGATTCCCAAAGTAAATGCACTTACGAAAGCTATTTCTCCATGTTAGGTATATTAGGGTTTTTGGAATCGTGCTATTTGTAGCCCCTTCGTAGGCCTCTTTCTTATTTTTTGATTTCTTGGCTGCAATGGTTAGCTGGATCTTTGTTTGGAGATGTTTTATTTAGTGGGTTTTTTTCTGGAACATTTCTTGGCAATGGTTAGCTGGTTCTTTAGCTGGAAGAGGTGGTCTGTGCAGGATTACATAGATCTCTGTGGTGAGGACGGGATCGATCTACGCTATCGGGTATTCCATATGTGACAGCTCTGTTCAACTGTCTTGTTTACACATTCTATGGCCTTCCATTAGTCACCTCTGGCAACCTTTTGGTCTCGTCTGTTAATGGATGCGGCGTCGTTCTGGAGACTCTTTATGTCAGCTGTCTGTATTTGGCCTATGCTCCTTCAGAATGTGGGGTAAGATACGAATCATTTAAATAGGTCAAAGCTTAAAGTATTGTTTAATTTAAAATATTTTTTGTACGCTAAAAAGATCAGAACGATAGAACTTGTTTGTGTTTTGTTTGGATATGACAGGTGAAAACTTTGAATCTCTTCATTGGAGTTCTGGCTTCATTTGCCGCAATTGTTGCAGTGTCTGTTTGGGGTTTTCCTGGTACACAACGGAAATTGTTTGTTGGGACCATCGGAGTGGCTGTCGCGGTCATCATGTACGCTGCTCCCTTCTCTATAATGGTGAGTAATAGATACAGATATTTCTACAATTTATAAAATTACTATGATGAGTTTTTTTTAATTGTAATCCAGACCTTAGCTGAACAGAAAGTAACAGAAGAACATATTCTTGGACTGAAATTTAATATATAAGCACTATTAAGATGGAATAAAGTAGAGATTTCATGTCATGAAAGCCAATCAGTCGGTGATCTTGTTGGCTTGCAAAAGGCGGTCCACGGATCGAACCTGGACAATGTCTTTCGGCTCAACCCTATGAATGCATTTTGGACCATTCAACTTAGCTTAAAATGAAGTCTTCTGTTGGGAATGGAATAATTATTATTATACCTGCAAACTTATTCCATAAACCTCACAAAAACATATTCAAAAGACTCTGCAATAAATCTTACAAACAACATAGTTTCAAGAATGTCCAGAAATTTACTTAATGAGCAGTAACTAATTATGACGTGCAACAAAATCCTCTTAATATCTAAAAAAAATTTCTATCGTACAACAAAATCCTCTTAATATATATATATATATATATATATATATTCTAAAAAAAAATCTTTCTATGGTTTTAACTGTTTATGATTTTATTTTCAGATCATAATGATGTCCAAAACATTTAGATCGTCTATGTGCTTCTTTTTATATCACAGAA
>VDFB02300890.1:0-42442 GCA_007258455.2 Sequoia sempervirens
TGCAACCCAAGATATGAAATTGAAAATCAGAAGAATGAACCGAGAAAGGATAGAGGGGCACCTAGAAAACTGAAGAAGCTCGAAATAAGGTATGAAATCTCAAGAATCTAACTTTTAATGCACATTAGGAATCATACACCAGTAGGGGCGATTTAGTCCCAGATTAGGATTTCAGGCCGAAACTAGAATCTAGAACTGCTAAACCAGGATCTACAAAAAATTCCTAAAATCTGGTATACTCAAACTCATATGCCACAAGTTGTGATTTAGTCCTAGTATCAGGGTTGATTTGAAACTCTATATCCTCTAATGTTCTCCTATATCTTCTCTCCTATCAAATCTTCAATTTTGAAACACTTAATTGCAACATGTAGGTGACTTTCTTGATCTTGTGATGTAGATGACAACTCTGACAACTTTCTCCAATATTTATCTTCAATGGATCTTCAGCCTAAATCTACAATTCACACATCAAAGAGAGGGAAAAAATTTGTTTTATTAGCAGATAGGGATTTTCCTTGGTCAAACCTTGAAATGAATGGAAATAAAATGAAGGAATGATGAATGAACAAAAAAGCTATGTTGTAACTCACCAAACCCTTGATATGAAGGTTGCAATCTTGTATATAACAGCTAGCATGAATATAGATCTTGATTCTTTCTTGTATCTTATGGATCTTGACTTGAATGCTTTCTTGAATCATAAGAACCTACATCACAAATGTTAGCTCAAAAAGAAACATGATGTTGTAGAAGTTGAGAAAGCCAACTTCATAGAACCCGAAGACCACCTGCATGCAAATAACTTGTCATAGAAAGGAAGAGATGGAGACAAAAAAGCAAAGGTGCTCTACAAGCTTTAAGAGAAATTTTATTAATTGAATTGAAATAATACAAAGAAATCAATCCTTATGAAGAAGATCAAGAAACCCTAAAGTGTAACCTAAAAGGGATGCATTTAATAATTAGAATAATTATTAAATTTAGAATAATTATTAAATTCCTACAAAATGCAAACTAAGTTTATCTTAAGAGAAATATAAAAGGTAACTTAATTAAAATAATTAAGTAATAAACCTTTTACTCTAATAGATGCATGATGACTTTGACATGATGCTTGATTCTTGAATAATGCTCCAAAATGCTTGATAATCAACTCTTGAATTCTATTGAATGCTCTTGTAAACTCTTGTGAAAGTGATCTTCATTGCTTATGAAGTTCTAGGATGCTAGATTGCTTGTTAGGAGAAAATATGTGAAATAACCTTGTATTTATACTTGTTTATGCCAAATTTATTGAAATTACAATATTACAAGCCGACATCAAATCTAGGAGAATGAAATTTCACCAATAATTTGAATTTAAAATTGGTCTGAGCTAAGCGAAACTCATATGTCAATTGGGGCGTATGAGTCCCAATAAACTAAGCTTGGGACACAAATTTCAAGAATTGTTAAGTTCTGTGCCAAATTCAGGTTTAAGCCACAAAACTTAGGTGGGACCCATATGCCCAAGGTGATGTATGAGTCCTAGATCACTAAATTTGAGCCATACTATCCAAAATCATTAAATTATGATTGGCTATTTGATGTGTCGGGATCAACCTCAGAAAGATATATTAAATGAGGCTTGTGGATGCAAAATAGAACCAAATAAGGCATAAAGAAGCCCAATTTTAGTAGGGAGGGCCCAAACAAGTGTGAAAATGTAGAGGGATACATTTTTCTACTCTACAAAACATATTATTAAACTTGAATTAAAACATGAAACCAAAAAAAAAAATAGAAATAAACATATTATTACATACATATATTATTAAACTTTAATATCATATTATCTAATTTTTATTTGTGTGACTAATTATTTAATCATTTTTATTTGTGTGACTAATTATTTAGTTGTGTTTTTTGTTGGGAATAGGATGTCCTTTAATTGCAATCCTAAACATATTTCATGTATCTCCTAAGTCCTTGGAAAGTGTTCCCCAACACTAGTATTAGAAAGAGATTGAATTTGAATGAAATGAACATGTAAATTGACATTTGTAATTATTCCTAAATGATAGGAACATGTGGGGGTATCCAAGAAGAGATCCTACAAGATAGGAGCACATGGGGCAGCCACATGGAAGGTGGAAACCACCAAGTTGCTTCAGTTAACTATTTGGAGGATTGATAACACTTCATTAATTGGGTGATCCCACAATAGTGGTTTACAATTTTTGGCCAAATTGGACATTGAAATATTTTTTTCTAACTAAATCCTCACTTTCGAGCACCTATAGCAGTTGAACCGTGAAGAATTTGAAGATGATGCAAACTAGAGTTTCGTGACATTTTTTCTATAGATTCTAAATATATTTTTTTCAAAAAATTTGGAATCAGGTTGCACCTATTTTTCCATCTCACTCGAAAACTAGTTTTTTTCAGAAACAACATTTTGAAGGAGTGATGCTCACCGTATAATGCATAATTTTTTTTCCATGAAGGATAAAATTCTAATTCTTTTGAATTTAAATTTGTAACTCCGATATCTAGTGCTTTCACTTGGTTAGATATTATTTTATTGAATATTTTTTCCTTAATCAAGTTTCAAAGTCAAACCAATTACAATTCAGACATAGGTAGACCGTATAACATGTAACCTTTTTTGTATGTATCTAAATACAATTTTTTTTTTGTTGGATCAAGGACTTCAGTATCTAGTGTACTCATATTTTTCAATTTTTTTTTGATAATCTTCTCTTTTTCCATGTGCAGAACATAGAACTTCATTTTCGGTGAAAAAACTATGTTTAATAAAACTAAAACATATTAAAATTATAGTCGTTGGATAGCTCGTTCCAAGGACTACCTAATTCCAATTGGGTTCGTGAAGTCTCCTCCATTTTCATCCTCAACCCGAGCTTCAAAGGGAAAAAATTTAGTTTTTTTTGTGCCAGAGAGCAGGGAGGTGGGAAAAGGGGGGTTCACTCGAACCAGGGTTCATTTGAACCCCCTTTCAAAAAGGGGTTTTCATTGTTTTTTTTTGGTGAGATGGGGTCCACCTTGCATTTAACTGGTTCAAACAAACCAAGGTTCATTTGAACCCTTTTTTGGTTCGCTCGAACCAAAGGGTTGATTCAAACCACAAAAACAGTTTTTTTTTGTATGGGGTCATTTTTTGCCACTTTTCCTTCCTCACTCAAATTTTAAACAACTTTTGTGGGTTTACCCTAATGAATGTTTTAGATCTTACAACTTAGGGATTGATATTTACATGAGTGGAGTTCAGTTTGATTCAGTTCAGTTATGGTTCAATTATCTTCAATTGCATGTAGTTAGTTTGAGTTGAATGCTAGTTGAGTTTAGTTGACTTAAGTTGCATTACTAATGACTTCAGTTGCATGACAGATAACAGATGGATACTTTTAGTTAAGTGGGGATGATCAATCATGCATAATGTTTGCACGAATTGATGGAGAGATATGTTTTAGTTAACTAAGATTGACTTAGACCCACCTTGGGCGCCCAAGTTGGCATCTTTGAGTTAACACATTTTGCATGAGAAGATATTTACAAGGCTCAGTTAAGTGGGCCCATTCTTGGGCACCAACTTTGAGGTGATGCTTGCAAGAGATTTTCTTGACTAAAGTTTGCTTAAGTGTTCAATTTGGGGTGCCTAAATTGAGGAGACTTTGGTTTTTACTTCATGTTACAGTGTGGAACTCTACTTTCCCAATCTAGGCATAGATATTTGTGAGGAGCTTTGTGCTCTTGTTTTGATCAACTCTTTGGATTTTACAATGCTCATAATTTTCTATTAATTGTAGCAAGTTGTAGAGAGTTTCATGAGTTATGATTGCAAGTTAGTGGGTTGATTTTGTGCATGTGTGATGGTTTGAAGCATGGAATGGGATGTGTGGATTCATGCTTGGTCACATGGAATGCATGGATAGCTTGTGCCACAGAAAGTGTATGAGGGTTTATTGCAGGTTGTGAAGTAGGATTGTTGAAGGCAAGGAAGCATATCAATCAAGGATTGATATAGTATTATTGTAATCTTGTTATAAGGTTTAATAATATAAGCACTATTGATTCTGGTGGATATTTTTCCCTAAAGGGTTTCTCCACATATATGCTATGTCATTTCTATCTTCTTGTCTCATTCTTCTACAATCTTATGTCTCTTTCTACAATTGGTAAAATTGATCTAAAAAGATTAATCATACACAAAGAATTATGACAAAGAACACTTAATTAAATCTATAGTATAATAGTGTTACAAGTTTTAAGCTACAATTTGACCTTTGTTTTTAACATTTGGTATTAGAGCCAATGGTTCAGTAGAGTTTGGGAAGCATTACTCATAAAAGTTTGAAGGTTTTTTGGCTGTAGTGGGAGCTTTTACTATTCTATTATTACAGATTTGTAAAAGAAGTGTGTTTTATCTTCTTAGTTTAGAGATTATGGTTTTATCGACCTTTTGGGAGTTGTGTCATTTACAATGGATTCTTTGATTGTGTTGAGGCCATGGATGATCTTCATTTAGGATATGGTTATCATGATGTCATGGATAGCTTGGTTACATGTTTCAGTGGGAGCTTTGGTAGGATATGGTTATCTTCATGTGATTTGAAGAGGTTTTAACATCTTGTTTCATGGAGGACCCTTAGAGTCTTTGGTAAAGGTGTTATTGTTATTCCTTTAGAGAAGATGTAGTTCTATTTGGTTTTGAGTATTAATCATTTTCTTGGAGCTTCATGATTATGTAGGTTGCATTTGAAGTTGGTATGGATTGATTGGTGGGTGCTCATGGATACTAGAGAGACTTGGGTTAGGCCAGATATTTCTTATCTTAAGAGATATGTGTTGGAATGGTTACTTGTTATAATTTTTTTTGAATAGTAAAGACCGAGGATCCTACACTTGGAAATGGATGTGAGTCCATCATAGACCTAATGAGAAGGTTGTCTTTATTGAAATCCTATATTGCTTGGTGTTGTATGCATAGGACAATCTTGTATCCCACTCTCGGTATACTTGAAAGGTACATGATATAAGAGGTGTTGCCTGCCTAATTATTAGATGCATTATTTATATGTATCTTGTCTTCTCTTATGCATTTGTCTTGAAAATTTAGTTCTAAGGAATTATTGAGAAGTAGATGCATGATTTTATGTATTTCCATTGTTCTCCTTGAAATCTTGAACTTGAGTTAGTTTTGAGGATTTGGGTAGGAGATGTACAGGAGATAGTTAGTGGCTTTGGGCATATTCCCTTTTGTTATGGGAATGTTTGGCTAAGTTTGATCTACTTTATGTGAGAGGTTTACATCTAAGTTCTGCCATGTTTCATTATAAGTGGAATAGTTAGATGTTGATATCCTTTCAGTTTGGGAGTGTTGAAGGAGATCTTACTTTACATAGTTTGGCACATGTTAGTGTGGTATAAGAACATGGTTTGATTTGTAGGTTCTCTCTTTGGGGGAATATTGTCTTCTTCTTGAAGGTTCTTGTGTTATGAGAGATGTATTTTGCATATCATTGTATGCTTCTTTGACAATATGATAGAGGAGTTAGCCACATCCTCTATGTGAAGTGATATAGGAGGACTTCTTAATGTTGTGATCTTGTTTTCAAATTTGGTATTACTTGTACAGTAGGAGTTCTAGAAGGTATATGTGTTATGTATGAGAGGGGAACCTCTCTTGGACTTGTTACACTTTACTATAGTGAGTTACTTTAGAGGTTTTTTATCACATGTCTATGTGTGTTATTACCTTGAAGTCTTATTTTGTGGGATAGTAGATATACAGGGACTTGTTTGCAGATTTGGGTTGTTATGTTGATAGCATGAATTTCTACCTATGATAGTTTGGTTACAGAGACTTGGGAAAGGTATTGATTGAGAAAGTTGACACTTTGATCAATGCTGCAAATAAGTTCTCTTGGTGCAGGAAGGCCATTGGCCTTGAGTCCTGTAGTTGGTTTACAATAATGATTTCTTGTTTAGAATAATTGAAATGTATAATGTCAAGTGGGAGAATGTTAGGAGTAGGATGTCATTTAATTGCAATCCTAAACATATTTCATGTATCTCTAAAGTCCTTCGAAAGTGTTCCCCAACAATAGGATTAGAAAGAGATTAAATTTGAGTGAAATGAACATGTAAATTGACATTTGTAATTATTCCTAAATTATAGGAACATGTGGGGGCATCCAAGAAGAGCTCCTACAAGATAGGAGCACATGGGGAACCCACATGGAAGGTGGAATCCACCTTGCTTTAGTTAACTATTTAGAGGATTGATAACACTTCAGTAATGCATGTTTTAGATCCTACAAGTTAGGGATTGATATTTACATGAGTGGAGTTTAGTTAAGTTCAGTTTAGTTCAGTTATGGTTCAGTTATCTTCAATTGCATGTAGTTAGTTTGAGTTTATTTCTAGTTGACTTTAGTTGACTTGAGTTGAAGGACTAATGAATTCAGTTGCATCACAAATACTAGATAGATACTTTTAGTTAAATGGGGATGATCAATCATGCATAATGTTTGCCTATTGATGGAGAGATATGTTCCAGTTAACTAAGATTGACTTGGACCCACCTTGGGCACCCAAGTTGGAATCTTTGAGTTAACACCTTTTGCATGAGAAGATATTTACAAGGCTCAGTTAAGTGGGTCCATTCTTGGGTGCCAACTTTGAGGTGATGCTTGTAAGATATTTTCTTGATCAAAGTTCAGTTAAGTGTTCAGTTTGGGGTGCCTAAATTGAGGAGACTTTGGTTTTTACTTCATGTTACAGTATGGAACTCTACTTTCCCAATCTAGGCATAGATATTTGTGAGGAGCTTTGTGCTCTTGTTTTGATCAACTCTTTGGAGTTTACAATTCTCATAATTGTCTATTAATTGCAGCAAGTTGAAGAGAGTTTCATGAGTTATGATTGTAGGATAGTGGGTTGAGCTTGTGCATGTGTGAGGGTTTGAAGCATGTCATGGGATCTGTGGATTCATGCTTGGTCACATGGAATGCATGGATAGCTTGTGCTGCAAAAAGTGTATGAGATTTTATTATAGGTTGTGAAGAAGGATTGTTGAAGGAAAGGAATAATATCAATCAAGGATTGATACAATATTATTGTAATCTTGTTCTAAGGTTAAATAATATGAGCACTATTGATTCTGGTGGAGTTTTTCCCGAAAGGGTTTCTCCACGTATATGTTGTGTCACTTATATCTTCTTGTCTCATTCTTCTACAATCTTTTGTCTCTTTCTACAATTGGTAAAATTGATCTAAAAAGATTAATCATACACAAAGAATTGTGACAAAGAACACTTAATTAAATCTATAGTATAATAATGTTACAAGTTTTAAGCTACAATTTCAACTTCATTTTCAACATTTTTTACCAGATGATCAAATTAGTCACTTATGATGATCAAATTAGTTGTTTATTTAGTCATTTATAGCTATACATTGAAAAAAATGATTATAATTTAGTCATTTTTAGGTGTCATGACTAAATTTTTTAGTGACATAGTCATTTCTTTGCCAAATTCTACAAGTGCTCGTTCGAATGCTCATGCAATCACACCTCAAATCTCAGGCTTCTATAAGTGATCAAACAACTACCATACATTCTCTACACCACACACTGATAAACAAACTAATCCATTGTGTAGTACACTATACATTCTCTCCAAGTCTTATTTGAAATAAAAAATTCAATTTCATATGCAAAAGTTATGACCAAAACCATGTACAAGAGAACATCTAGCTTTGAAGGTCAAAAAATTGATCAAAACTACAAAATCAGAAAACCAAACCTATACCATTGCATAGTTCTCAAAACCACCTTTCCAACAAGTATAAGAAGTCAAAAATCTAACATCCTGGGAAAAATTTATGCATGTTTGAAAAAATACTATATTTTGTCCAATTTAGCCTATAGGTGGCCTGTTGGTAGTGCTCGAGCAAAGCTACCGGTGGCCCACTAACAGTGGTGTTCAGTCGGCGGCTCCTGGGTGGTGCTCTTCCTTGTGGTAGTGGCTCTATGGCTACAAATCTCAAAAATATTTTAAATTTGTTTTAATTTTTAAACTCAAAACTTCAACAGACTTTAAATTTCATTGAATTTTGATTTAGATGGTAAAAACAATTTTTTTTATTTATTTACCCCGTGCGGGGGCTACACCCATGATTCTCCATGGGACTGGGGGTTCATTTTAGAGGGGTAAGCCCCTATCATCGGGAGCCCACCAACTAGGGGAGTTATCGCCTACTAGCAAGTTGGTGGCTTACTACCGACCTACCTGTCAATTTACAAAACCCTCTTCCAATATTTACCAATATTATTATTAACTTCCTTCTTCAATGATTTTTTTATAACCATGGGAATCTTAGTTCCTCAAATCCTATGAAATTTTCTTCTTACTACTTGCACATTCATCTGCAAGAAAAATCCACACATTCTCCAACCTCGGGTCCTGGTGCAAATTGCTTCCAATCAACACTTTTGCTTGCACACTCAAGAACTCATGCTTTGATACCATTGATGCAAGAAGAACTCACCTCACAAGAACACACACAAAATCTCAATAATTTTCTATGCAAATGGATGCTATCCCAATAACCATACTAAAAATGAGAAGAAAATCTCAAAGGAAGTATATTGAAACTCATGAAAGTTTACTATTTGCATAATACACTATGTCATTACAACAAAAAAATGAAACTAAAACCAAGAATTTTCAGCTCTACCTAGATGGTAAAATATAGTCCTTAAGTAAAAAATAAACTCCTTTCCAACATTCAAGGACATGCATTGAGAAAAATTCACAAAAATGCTTCCAAATGGGAAAATTCAATGTTTTCTCATAAAAAAATCTGCAATACAATTTCTTTAGATTTTGCATTGAAATCTACAACAAGTTTTTGCAACTTCTTAAAATCTGATCACAAAGGGGTTTTTCAGCCAAAGGCTGATGAAAATACATTACAAAATTGAGTTAAATCTGAAATACAACAGCAAAATCAAATACAATAATAAACTCCTTCAATCCTCCAACTTTAACAAGATCCTACTCCTACAACATGCAACCTTCAATGGCAATCTCTACTATAACCAAGTCATGCATTTACAAATCCATTTGCTACTATTTTCACATTTTCAAACCCTGAATAAAAATGTCTTCTTTCATCCCTTCCCAAAATTCTACGCTTGGAGATGATATTCTACAAATTCTAAAAGCAACAACTTACAAATTGTCAAGCCAAAACATGATAAATCTTCCCTTTTTCACCTTCACCTATAACTCCTCATTCTTCACAACCAAGGTGGGAAAAATGCCTAAAATGTATTATAGAATGAATTAATGCTTCAACCAGCATTTTCCCACCCATTTCCAAAAGTTGCTAAAACAAGCTACCAACTATTATTCCACTCTTCACATGCAGGGACCCAAAATAGAAAATTTTTGCACAACTCAACTTGGGTGCCCAATTTGAATTTGCAAACATTATGGTACGTTAAATTTCATGTCATAATCATATAAACCACAAAATCCCATGCCCAAGTTAGCCAAAGTTACAATTCAAACATTAAATTACCTCCTACATTATCTCCACACCAAAAAATGCCATAACAATAATTGTTCACCAAATATTATTTTAATATTTTGGCCTAACTGTCAAGATTTAGTCACCTACACAAAACTTCTCAACCTTAGCAAAATAAAATAAAATACTTTAATTTTTGGTTGGTGAGGATAACCAATCAACCGTGGATACTCCTGTATCAAAAAATATCATATCATCAACATACAATGCAATGATGAATTAATTAAGATAATACAAAGACTTTTTCAACTTGCATACTAGATGTTCTTTAACTTTAACCATGTACTATTCAAGTTGTGGCATATAGATTTCTTCCTTCAAGTCACCATGAAAGAAAGTTGTTTTCACATCCATTTTCTCCAATTCTAAATTATATGCTAATACTAGTGATAATAACAAACAAATAGATGTTAAATTTGCAACAAGAGAATATATCACCATAATCTATCTCCTCCACCTATGAATAACCTATTGACACTCTCAAATTTTGCAAATTTGAGATGCCCATTTCAAAATTTTGCCTCTGCACTTTCATAAGTGCACTTGATGAACTTGCTTGAATGACCTACTTTGGAGGGTCATATTCTGGAGCCCGTTGATTTTCGTGCAAAATACCTTTCCAAACACACTCATGTGCCATATGTGAACGTTCATGTCAATTTTCAGCTTCCCATGATGAGTTTTTTCAGGATTTCGAAAAACGAAGCTGGAGGGTTTTGGCACTTTTCTACTGTTTGCAAACCTTCACTTTTGCAAAGTTGCCTCCTGCTTGAGCTTGCATTTTGCAACTAGTTGAATATCAATTCAAACTGATTGTTGCTCTCAGATCTCCATGCCACAATGAGTTCACATGTCATTTTTTAGGGCTTCATAATTTGATTTGATATTTTTAACAAATCAAAACCAAATGAAATTTCTTTAGTTTTGCAACTGCTTTTCCAGAAACCTTTCTGAGAGGTCAAATTTGACTGTCAATATCTATTGCTCAACGATGATTCAAGCTAATCCCTCTTGCACACATGTTCTCTATACCAAAGTGAACTATTGTGTCTAGTGGCAACTCACCAGGAGTTGAATTGCTATTTTTGCAACGAGCTGATTTTGTGACTTTTAACTGGTTTTGAACAAGCTGTTGTTGCAAAAAGTTTGAGTAAGCAACTTTGACAACGAATATATTTCACCTCGTAACTCCTTTTTCTAAGTCATCTTTTGCATTGCATTCTCTAGAACAATGTCTCCATTCCTGCAAGTTTTTATAGTTTCATGAGGTCATTTACTGAGTTTTCAGGGTCAATTCTAGAGCCAACTTGGCCAGTTTTGAACATTTGCAAGCATGGCAGAAAGTGAGTTTTAATGAAAACCCATTTCATGTTTTCACTCCAAAGACACTCTGAAGATGCTCCAAGAGCAATTTGAACCTAAAATTTGTTGAAAAATGATTTTTTTTTAGCTGAGTCCACATGGGGACCCGACATGCTCTTGTTGAAGAACACTTTAATTATAAAGATGTGAATTTCAAATGCATTGTTTTAGTAATAGGTTGTCATTCATCATTATCACAAGCTTCGTATTGAGGATTCCTGCCCCAGTGAGGTCTGGAGAGAATTATTTATTTACTACAAAGAAAGAATCAAGAAGATTGGTATCCTTTCCCAGAATGGATTTAATCCTTAAAATGGAAGGTTTCAGAACACATCTCAGAGAACAATCTTCCAACACTATGAAGGGGGCTTCTTAACAGATATATGGCTCCAACTGCATCCTTAGGGGAAGGTTGTGATAATATGACCAATATCATAGTCCAACTCAAAAACTATACAAAGCCAAGTGTGGAGATTGACAATCAAGCTTTAACGACACTTGGCTCAAGGTTCACTGAGTTGTGCAACAATATGATCGTGCCTCTTTATATTGAATGTGGTCTGACTGAAAATGTTGTTTCTTATACCTGACATTTTATGTTGGTCATTCTATACCTATTGTTGATTCAAAACAATAACCATTAGAAGAGTGCTTCATTTGAGGGAATTGTTAATCAAGCTCTAAAAATTGTTAAATGAATAAACAAAGATTGCTCAGAGAAATTAAATTGAAGTGATATGTGCCTAGGTTGAAGTATGTCAAACTTATTGACATTTTGATTAAAGGAAGAAGATAGATGTAGTAAGACTGTTATGAAGAATATATTGTGGACAAAGAATAGGGAATCCATGAAAGGGCACACGGGTCTCATTGATTAAGTTTCTTTGAATGTGATCTCATTGAATGCCTAGCACAATGCGCGAAGGTAATTGTTAAAAATCCTTTAGGAATCCTTCCATTAAATGCAATCAATGTGTCTGATGACATTAGAGTATGCACATCCCTGCAAGAAGAGAATGTAGGCTTTGCTCTCTCCACAAAAGCAAGTGCAAACAAGAATAGATGGGACGCCATCAGAAACATAAAATGAAATCTAAAAAGATTCCAACATGCAAAGATATATCTATCACTGTACCATGAAAATAAGGACACACCATCATCATCAATTGAAAGATGAGGGCTCATAAGATAGATATTAGGAAAAGCTTTAGAAGCAGTTTGGATGTAACGCAATGAGGAGAACAACAAAGCCAGAACAAATTGAGGATACACCAACAAAGGCAGGACATATGAAATTCTTAAATGAATCATAGAGAAATACAGAGGATCGGTGCAGCTTTCACATAGAGCAGATTTATTGAAAAGTTTAGAGAAGTTTTCAAAATCAATGTTGTTTTGTAGAATGCCATAGCTTGAAGCAAAGACATCCATCAAAGCAGGATATGCATAAAATGATTTTTTTAAAGTGTTTTAAAATGCTTTAAAACAAATAAAACTCCTAGGAAAATGAAGGATATGTGTACAAATTGATAATCAAGCTTGAACAACACTTGGCTCAAGGTTCACTGAGTTGTGCAACAATATGATCGTGCCTCTTTATATTGAATGTGGTCTGACTAAAAATGTTGTTTCTTATACCTGACATTTTATGTTGGTCATTCTATACCTATTATTGATTCAAAACAGTAACCATTATAAGAGTGCTTCATTTGAGGGAATTGTTATTCAAGCTCTAAAAATTGCTAAATGAATAATCAGAGATTGCTCAGAGAAATTAAATTGAAGTGATCTGCGCCTAGGTGGAAGTATGTCAAACTTATTGATATTTTGATTCAAGGCAGAAGATAGATGTAGTAAGACTGCTATGAAGAATATAGTGTGGACAAAGAATAGGGAATCCATGAAAGGGCACATGGGCCTCATTGAAAAAGTGTCTTTGAATGTGATCTCATTGAATGCCTAGCATTATGCGCCAAGGTAATTGTTAAATAGCCTTTAGGAAGCCTTCCGTTAAATGCAATCAATATGTTTGATGACATTAGAGTATGCACATCCCTGCAAGAAGAGAATGTAGGCTTTGCTCTCTCCACAGAAGCAAGCATAAACAAGAATAGATGGGATGCCATGAGCAACATAAAATGAAATATGAAAAGATCCCAGGATGCAAAGATATATCTATCACTGTACCATGGAAATAAGGACATTCCATCATCATCAATTGAAAGATGAGGGCTCATAAGATAGATATGAGGAAAAGCTTTAGAAGTAGTTTGGATGCCACACAATGAGGAGAATAATGCAACTAGAACAAATGGAGGATATGCCAACAAAAGCAGGACATATGAAATTCTTAAATGAATCATAGAGAAATACAAAGGATGGGCACAACTTTCACATATAGCATATTTATTGAGATGTTTAGAGAAGTTTTCCAAATGAATGTTGTTTTGTAGAATGACATAGCTTGAAGCAAAGACATCCATCAAAGCAGGATATACAACTTTCAAGAATTTTGAAATCAATGCAATATAAGGGGATCCCTATGGAGGAATTGGGGAAAGCTAAGCTGGAATGAAAGAAAACAGATGAAGAAACAGAGTGGACTTGTGTGTAAAGAATGGAGGGAAGCCCACACGCCTGGCACATGAATACAATGCAAATTTGTTAAAAAAAAATTCAATAGCTCAAAAGAAAAAACAATAAAATTATTTGGTAAAAAACATTTGAAACTTCAAAGCAAATACAAATGTGAATAGGGAGTAGGCAATGGAGGCTCCACAAGGTTTCAGGGCATGCCATGTTGCAAAATATTCACAAAATAGACATGAATCATAATGTTGATTAAATGCCAAATAGATGTTTGACAAGTGCAATGCCATGATCACTACAAGAAGTAAAGAAAGCTCGAACCATGTAGGGAGCTTTGAGAGAAAAAATCAAAGAGGAATGTGAGGAGGGCCTGCGACATGCTTGGTCTAAAACCATTTGAATGTAATGTAATCTCAAGGAATGCTACCCTGATAGAGTACGCACAAAATGACTTGTATGAAATGTCTTAGAAACCTTTAAACAAATGCAGGCAGCCAATGAAAGCCCCGCGCTTGGGTTAGGGAATGAATACCCATTGAAGCATGGAGAATGGAAGAGATCTTCAAAAGGCTCGCATTGAATGAAGCAGCACTGTGAAAAGGCTCGAACCACATTGATTATTTGTTAAAATTGCATCAGGTTTACACTGCCATGAATGAGAAACTTGTAGATACAAAGGAGCTTGAGCAAATGAAGTTAGGGAAACAAAAATGGAGGAAATAGGATCAATGACAAAGCTTGAAGCATTGGATGGAACATGATCTAGACCACACCTCGCAAGATCACTCAATTAAGTTGCTCACGGGTTAGTTCCCGAGAGATAGCAGGAACATGCCACGTGGCTTGTGGCGGGCCTGGAGGAAAGTGATAGTGCGGGATAAAAATGCTAAAGCTTGCATTTATTTTATAAGTGGCCAATCATTTCCTTCAAATAATGGCATGAGTGGAATTCCTAAAGGGTCCAATTTTTTAGAAAGCAAGTGAATGGTGGGCTAGGAAAATAAAGCCATGGGTAGTAATTTTAAGGTGGCCCAATAAGATATAAGAGGGTTTTTATTTCAAATGGAATAAAACGTTTCAAGTTAAAATGTTGCCAATTAATAAGACACATTAAAATATGCGAGCTGTAAGTGAGTTAAAGGGGTTGGTGGGCCCAACTGCATGATATTTTAAATGTCTTTAATTCACTTTACTTTGAAGAGTGAAGTAAATTTAAAATTTACAAATATTGATTATTAAAGATTGCCTTTAAAATAGAAGCATGGGCAAGTGCCTTTGAAGGCTCAATATGAAATGCTTTAAAAGGGGCTTTGCTTGGAAAAGATGCACGTGAAAGTGTAAGAAGAAATATGTATTAAATATTCACTTCCTAAAGGGGTTTATGGTAAAAAAGATTAATATTATTTACTGGAGGTGAAATAATGTAAAGTGCAACAACATAAAATCAAAGGCAGAGCAGAAATATGAAATTTTTACGGGCAAAGGTAGAGGTATTTTTCAATTAAACGAATGTGATGGATATTCATCACATGGTCAAATTTTCTGTTGTTGGACGACTTGGTGCAAACAAATGAAGAGGCAAAGTCTATTACAAAGAGAGGAGAGAGGCTTTTCTTTTGTTGATCAACGGTGAAGAGGTTTCCAGATGGCATCTCTGGATCAACTTTAGGGCTTCTTCTGGATACTTCTATTCTTCTATTTCTTCTCTTCTCTTCTCATTATTAAGGATTTTGAGGTTTTGTATGGGGCTGGGTAGATAGAAAATGGCAAGTTCTGAGTCATAATTTGAGTCAGTAAGCTGCAATTTCTGATTTCATGAGAAAATACAACCAATTTATGCAAATAAATCATGGAAGTGTGTGCACATTCATCAATATCTTCAAATTGTCTCCATACTTGTATAGTTTAATCATATGAATTCAATAATAGAAAGTATCTTTGTTTGTCATATCAAATTTCATGAGATTGTGTTATTTGTTTATGGGTCTATTTCAAAGAAATGGTTCAATACTTTGAGCAGATAATAGTGATTTCAAGTGTGCAAGTTGGATTTGGTAAGGAGAATTTGATTGATAATAGGAGTGGGATTGTTGGTGTAAGACACTAACAGTTGATGCAAATTATTAACAATTTAAATCCACTAGTTGAATGTCATTTGCTGATGAATTCTTTTTATGTGTTTGACTCCATGGCCTAGAATTAGGCACTGATTTATCTTGCAGCTTAGTGCATCTCACAAATGTTTTATAAATTTAAAATCATTTTAAATCCCTATGTGTTGTAGTTATATCATGCTCCAAATAGTTGATATTATTGATGAACAACCAATTCTATTCAGTATTATCCTATTATGTTGAGCTATTAAATGAGATTATATGTTGTTGTTAATGTTGTTTATGATAATGGTGCAGAGGTTGTAAACACATTAAGGGATCACCCTCCCGGGTCTTGTAGAGCCCAAAGTGTAGGAGGTCTTTAAAATCATCATCAGTTGGTCTAGGTCCTTCGAGCTACCCTTGATTGAAATTGGCAATTCCATAGGTAGATTAGAAGACCAATCTAGTTACAGTAAAAAAACCAATAAAATGGCAACTCTGTTGGGGATAAATTTGAATCTCAAAGTGCAGAATTCTTAGTTACAGAGTCAAATTATTTTTTTCCATTCTAAATTTAGTTCAAATAATGAAGTATTTCAAGCCTGGAGAGATAATTGTTGTAGTGAACCTAATTATTTTATGATCTTGGGTGCTCTGCTAGTGAAAGGAACTCAAAAAAGAAATTACATGATGTGAAAGAACTCCCAGTTGTTCGAAGTTCAGTCCTGTACAAAGAGAGGTGGTGAGTCTGATACAAGAACCTAATGAAGAGGTGAATACAGTTCTAGATCTGCAAATATTTCCAATCAGAAGAACAGTTTGCAGCAGCTGTAACATTTCCAGGTATTCCTCATTCTTGGTTTTCAAGAAATGATGCATGAAAGCCATATTTAAACATCTTAGGAAATAATTTTGGTTCCCTATTAGATGAGTTTGCATTAAGAAAGGGAACGGTAGTAGTTCTTCTTCATACTTCTAAAATGTAATGTGTAATATGATTTGAGAAGTATGTTTATTTTGAATTATGCTTTTGAGAAAGTTTAAGGCATAAATATTCAATCTATGTTTTAGAATCATGGTTGGATTTGTAAATGATGTAATAAATAACAATGTATGAAGTTGAGAATGATTGAATGTGAATACGAGAGGGTTTTCCTATAAAATGGCAAGTAAAAGTATGTAGGGAAAACAAGTTGTCCCAAGCCCTCAAAGGGAATTCTCTATTGAGAGGTACATGCCATTGGTTTTCAGTGGTAATAAAGGTTTCCAAAATCTGATTCCTAAAAATGTTAGGAAATGTTTGTGCAAATTCATAGGGAAAAGTTCATAATCAGCCTCTAAACATCTGCAAACCTTCATATATGTGATGGGGGATTATGAGGTAAATCATGAGGACATTGTTATGAAACTATTTGTTCAATCCTTGAAGGATGATGCTCAGGATTGGTTCTCATATTTACCATCATGTTTTATTGCTTCATGGGATCAATTTATGACAACCTTTGTTGAGCAATTTGGTCAAAAGGTAAATCTAAGTATGGTGAGAAAAAACTTTATGGAGATTCATATAAGTGAAAATGAGTCGGTCCCTATTTTTAATCTTCGATTTGCAAAGGTAGTCAGGGAAATCCTAGAAAGTATGTGACCAAATGATGCTGAATGCTTGGTTGTGTATCTTGGTGCATTTGACAAAAAGATGAGTTTCTTGTTAAGGGACAAAGAACCTACAATATTACATTAGGCATATCAAGATGCCATGGATATTGAGAACAATTTGAAGTACTCAATGATGAAAGGGTATTTGGCTGCAAGTGTTGATTACCCTAACACACCTCATGCAAGAACAATTCAAGGATTCGATAATGGAAATGATTGTCAAGATGACAATGCTCTTGTTGTTGTGATTTCTCCATCCTCAAAGTATGAAGATCATAGTGAGCTCCAAGTTGAATGTCAGCAAAATTTGAGCAATGTTGATCAACAATCTATTGTGAAAGCTTTGTATGAGATGAAGAGACAAGAAGGAGAATCACCATGTAAGCTATTTTTGAGATTTTTGGATGCTTTGATAGAAGTTCCCAAAAATTTAAGACCTGAGGATTCAGTTTGCATTGATTTATTTTGTGAGATTTATGAACCTAGGTTGAGTAATCTACCAAAGGAATTGAAGCCCCATAGATTTGATCAAATACCTGATTGGATAAGGATTGTAGAATCAACCAAGTGTGGTTATGCAAAAAATGCGGGTTCTCAAAATGGAGACAACAACTATCCTCTTGAAGAAAATTAGACAACAATGCAAACAAGTGAAGAGAACATGTCAGAAGAAGAACATCCATATTGTCATATGTCAAAGGATGAACATTGTAATCAACTCACGATCAACACATATGCAAATCCTTGCAGTAGTGAGGATTGTTCTGGTGATAAAAACCATGATGAGGTTGATAGCTCCGATTGCTTCTCTGAAGATTGTGATCGCTTTTCTAAGGATGGCATGGAAGCATATTCTTCACTTGAAGAATTCAATGATAAAGATACTCATGATGTCACTTGTCCACAAGTGAAGGGGAAAATTACATGTGATGAATACACCAAATGTAATTCAGATTCACAATCAATGGAGCATGTTCATTGTGGGAGTGATGCAGAGTTTGAAGACAAACATGTGTGTGATCAGTATGTTAACTCAAGACATAATGCTAAATATGATGGAGATACTGATAAGAGTGCTTATGCCCCTGCTCTTCATGATTGTTTGTATGACACAAAGATGGAAAAGTTTGTGGTACATGACAAACATGATGATGAAATAATGGACTCCTTTTGGAATAATCAGGTGGCACACTGTGACATGTATATGGATCTTGAATCAATGTCATTACCTATTGATGATATTGAAAAGTTTGCTGATTCATATGACAATAAAGTTGCATACTACAGAGATTTTTGATCCGCGTGTGGAACAAACAAGAAATGAAACAAATGGTGAATCTCATGTTGATGAGTATGAAGTGGAGTACAACTGCTTCTTATTTGATGTTCCTTATTTTCATAATGTGAACATGGACATGTTGTCACCA
This sequence comes from Sequoia sempervirens, assembly GCA_007258455.2. Lineage (NCBI taxonomy): Eukaryota > Viridiplantae > Streptophyta > Pinopsida > Cupressales > Cupressaceae > Sequoia > Sequoia sempervirens. Next base: position 18,737 of record VDFB02300890.1, read on the forward strand.
CATGTAAAAGGAATTTATGTGAAAGATAATGAAGACTCTAGTTCTATTGCTAATGAGGAGTCTTCAGTTAGCAATGATTCCTTCACTTTTGAGTCAGCATACATATCAACTAATATTGCATATGATGTTTCCAATGCACCTGGGTGTCCTTTTGTTGTCCCTATTGATGTTGATCTGCTTGAGCCCTCACTTGAGGTATTTCGCATTGAATTGAATGATGATGACAAGAATGCATTGGAATATGTTCGTAAACCTAAGATGAGTGTATTTATTCATTATTTAGAAGTTAATGTTGCATCTGACCCCTGTCTTCATGATGCCAAGGTATGCTCTGATGCACCTGAACGAAAGTGTCAAAAGATGTGCCTATGTTGCAGTGATCAGTACAAGGATGCTCCACTATATGAATCTTTCATTTTTGACATATGCGAAGATGATTTGCATAATATATAACAAGTTGTTTATGAGAGCTTTCAGTTTGATATGCAAACTAATTTTGATGTCAAAGTTTATGATGTCAAAGATCAAATGGACTATGAATGCTTCTATTTCTCAATTCAAGAGAGTGAGCATTTAGTGGAACATGATAAGATGACCAAGGTAAAATGTCACAATGATGATGATTTTCAGTTAGTGTCTGATTGCATGCTGCAGTTCGACAGCACAGTCGGTGACATTGGAAAGCACAGTGATATAGTGGGACATGTCAATGACAAAGCTAGTTTGGGGGCAGTCTATGATAATGTTCTTAGATTTGGCCTAAGGCAGAAAACATAGAACAAGGTGTTTGATAGGGGTAAATACCAACTTCACACTTTTCATTTGGTGGCTTGATGTCACTAGATGAAGTTGAAAAATGAAGGATGAATAAAGGAGCAGTTTTAGAACACTTGATGGACTTAGTTTTTGGTCTACTCCCTAGAGATCTGGAATCTTGTTATGCCCACAGGGGGCATACATCCCCAGTCAGAGCCACTGTGGGCACTCTCAAATTTTGCATATTTCAGATGCCCATTTCAAAATTTTGCCTCTGCAGTTTCATAAGTGCACCTGATCAACCTGCTTGAATGACCTACTTTGTAGGGTCATATTCTGGAGCTCATTGATTTTCATGCAAAACCCCTTTGCAGACACACTCATGTGTCATATTTGAATGTGCATGTCAATTTTGAGCTTCCCATGATGAGTTTTGTCAGGGTTTCGAAAAGTGAAGCTGAAGGGTTTTGGCACTTTTTTGTTGTTTGCAAACCTTCACTTTTGCAAAGTTGCCTCCTATTTGAGCTTGCATTTTGCAACCAGTTGACTATCAAGTCAAACTGATTATTACTCTCAGATCGCCATGCCACAATGAGTTAACATGTCAGTTTTCAGGGCTTCATGGTTTGATTTTCTATTTTTAACAAATCAAAACCAAATGAAATTTCTGCAATTTTGCATCCACTTTTCCAAAAACCTTTCTGAGAGGTCAAATTTGACCATCAATATCTATTTCTCAATGATGATTCAAGCTAATCCCTCTTGCACATATGTTATCTATACCAAAGTGAACTATTGTGTCCAGTGGGAGCTCACCAGGAGTTGATTTTCTATTTTTACAATGAACTGATTTTGTGACTTCTAACTAGTTTTGAACAAGCTGTTGCAGAAATTTCAAGTAAGCAACTTTGACAGCGAATATCTTTCACCTCGTAACTCCTTTTTTTGAGTTGTCTTTTGCATTACATTCTCTAGACCAATGTCTGCATGCCTGCAAGTTTTTATATTTTCATGAGGTTGTTTGCCAAGTTCTCAGGGTCAATTCTAGAGCCAACTTGGCCAGTTTTGAACATTTGCAAGCATGGCAAAAAGTGAGTTTTAATGAAAACCCATTTCATGTTTTCACTCCAAAAACACTATGAAGCTGCCCCAAGAGCAATTTGATCCTAAAAGTTGTTTGAAAACGAATTTTTTTTTAGTCGGGTCCACATGGGAACCCAACATACTCTTGTTGAAGAACACTTTAATTATAAAGACGTGAATTTCAAATGCACTGTTTTAGCAATAAGTTGTCATTCATCATTATCACAAGCTTTGTATTGAGGATTCCTGCCCTGGTGAGGTCTGGAGAGAATTATTTATTTACTACAAAGAAAGAATCAAGAAGATTGGTATCCTTTCACAGAATGGATTTAATCCTTAAAATGGAGGGTTTCAGAACACATATCAGAGAACGATCTTCCAACACTATGAAGGGGGCTTCTTAACAGATATATGGCTCCAACTGCATCCTTAGGGGAAGGTTGTGATAATATGACCAATATCATAGTCCAACTCAAGAACTATACAAAGCCAAGTGTGGAGATTGACAATCAAGCTTGAACAACACTTGGCTCAAGGTTCACTGAGTTGTGCAATAATATGATCGTGCCTCTTTATATTGAATGTGGTCTAACTAAAAATGTTGTTTCTTATACCTGACATTTTATGTTGGTTATTCTATACCTATTGTTGATTCAAAACAATAACCATTAGAAGAATGCTTCATTTGAGGGAATTGTTAATCAAGCTCTAAAAATTGCTAAATGAATAATCAGAGATTGCTCAGAGAAATTAAATTGAAGTGATCTGCGCCTAGGTGGAAGTATGTCAAACTTATTGATATTTTGATTCAAGGCAGAAGATAGATGTAGTAAGACTGCTATGAAGAATATAGTGTGGACAAAGAATAGGGAATCCATGAAAGGGCACATGGGCCTCATTGATTAAGTGTCTTTGAATGTGATCTCATTGAATGCCTAGCATTATGCGCCAAGGTAATTGTTAAATAGCCTTTAGGAAGCCTTCCATTAAATGCAATCAATGTGTCTGATGACATTAGAGTATGCACATCCCTGCAAGAAGAGAATGTAGGCTTTGCTCTCTCCACAAAAGCAAGCGCAAACAAGAATATATGGGACGCCATGAGAAACATAAAATGAAATCTGAAAAGATCCCAACATGCAAAGATATATCTATCACTGTACCATGGAAATAAGGACACACCATCATCATCAATTGAAAGATGAGGGCTCATAAGATAGATATTAGGAAAAGCTTTAGAAGCAGTTTGGATGTAACGTAATGAGGAGAACAACAAAGCCAGAACAAATTGAGGATACACCAACAAAGGTAGAACATATGAAATTCTTAAATGAATCATAGAGAAATACAGAGGATTGGTGCAGCTTTCACATAGAGTAGATTTATTGAAAAGTTTAGAGAAGTTTTCAAAATGAATGTTGTTTCGTAGAATGCCATAGCTTGAAGCAAAGACATCCATCAAAGCAGGATATGCATAAAATTATTTGTTTAAAGTGTTTTAAAACGCTTTAAAACAAATGAAACTCCTAGGAAAATGAAGGATATGTGTACAAATTGATATGTTGAGAAGGTCTTAAAGACTTTCAAACAAAAGCGACTTTCAGGAATTATGAAATTGATGCAATATAAGGGGATCCGTGTGGAGGAATTGGGGAAAGCTGAGCTGGAATGAAAGACAACAGATGAAGACACAAAGTGGACTTGTGTGCAAAGAATGGAGGGAACTCCACGCGCCTGGCACATGAATACAATGCAGATTTGTTAAAAAAAATTCAATAGCTCAAAAGAAAATGCAGTAAAATGATTTGGTTAAAAACATTTGAAACTTCAAAGAAAATGCAAATGTGAATAGGGAGCAGGCAATGGAGGCTCCACAATTGTTTCAGGGTACACCATATTGGAGATTATTCACAAAATAGACATGAATCAGAATGGGTTGAATGCCAAATAGATGTTTGACAAGTGCAACGCCATAATCACTACAGGGAGTAAGGAAAGCTCGAACCATGTAGGGAGCTTTGAGAGAATAAATCAAAGAGGAATGTGAGGAGGGCTCGTGGCCTGCTTGGTCTAAAACCATTTGAATGTAATGTAATCTCAAGGAATGCTACCCTGGCAGAGTACGCACAAAATGACTTGTATGAAATGCCTCATAAACCTTTAAACAAATGCAAGCAACCAGTGAAAGCCCTGCGCCTGGTTTAGGGAATGAATACCTGTCGAAGAATGGAGAATGGTGGAGATCGTCAAAAGGCTCACGTTGGATGAAGCAACACTGTGAAAAGGCTCGAACCACATTGATGATTGGTTAAAATTGCATCAAGTTTACACTACCGTAAACGAGAAACTTGCAGATACAGACGAGCTCAAGCAAATGAAGTTAGGGCAATGAAAATGGAGGAAATAGGATCAACAGAAAAGGATAGAGCATTGATGCAGCGTGATCTAGACCACACCCTGCTAGATCACTCAATTAAGTTGCTCACGGGTTAGTTCCCGCAAGATAGTGGGAACGTGCCACGTGGCTTATGGCGGGCCCAGAGGAAAGTGATAGTGTAGGATAAAAATGCTAAATCTTGCATTTATTTTATAACAGCTTGATGATTTCCTTCAAATAATAGGGATGAGTGGAATTCCTAAAGGGCCTGATGTTTTAGAAAGCAAGTGAATGGCAGGCTAGGAAAATAAAGCCATGGGTAGTAATTTTAAGGTGGCCCAATAAAATATAAGAGGGTTTTCATTTCAAATGGAATAAAACCTTTCAAGTTAAAATGTTGCCCATGAATAAGACACATTAAAATATGCGGGTTGTAAGTGAGTTAAAGGGGTTGTGGGGCCTGACTGCATGATATTTTAAATGTCTTTAATTCACTTTACTTTAAAGAGTGAAGTAAATTTAAAATTTACAAAGATTGAATATTAAAGATTGCCTTTAAAATAAAAGCATGTGCAAGTGCCTTTGAAGGCTCAATATGAAATGTTTTAAAAGGGCCTTTGCTTGGAAAAGATGCACATGAAAGTGCAAGAAGAAATATGAACTAAATATTCACTTCCTAAAGGGATTTATGGTAAAACAGGTTAATATTATTTGCGCAGCAACATAAAATAAAAGGCAGAGTAGAAATATGAAATTTTCACGAGCAAAGGCAGAGGTATTTTTCAATTAAATGAATGTGATGGATATTCATCACATGGTCAAATTTTCTGTTGCTGGGCAACTTGGTGCAAACAGATGAAGAGGCAAAGTCTGTTGTGGAGAGAGAAGAGAAGCTTTTCTTTTGTTGATCAACAATGAAGAGGTTTCCAGATGACATCTCTAGATCAGCTTTAGGGCTTCTTTTGGATACTTCTATTCTTCTATTTCTTCTCTTCTTTTCGCATTATTCAGGGTTCTAAGGTTTTGTCTGGGGCTGGGAAGATAAAAAATGTCAAGTTCTGAGTCATAATTTGAGTTTGTAAGCTACAATTTCTAATTTCATGAGCAAATACAACTAGTTTATGCAAATAAATCATGAAAGTGTGTGCAAATTCATGAATATCTTCAAATTGTCTCCATACTTGTATAGTTTAATCATATGAACTCAATAATAGAAAGTATCTTTGAGTTTTTCATCTCAAATTTCATGAGATTGTGTTATTTGTTTATGGGTCTATTTCAAAGAAATGGTTAAATACTTTAAGCAGATAACAATGATTTCAAGTGTGCAAGTTGGATTTGGTAAGGAGAATTTGATTGATAATAGGAGTGGGATTGTTGGTGTAGACACTAACAATTGATGCAAAGCATTAACAATTTAAATCCATTAGTTGAATGTCATTTGCTGATGAATTCTTTTTATGTGTTTGAATCCATGGCCCAGAATTAGGCACTGATTTATCTTGCAGCTTAGTGAATCTTAGAAAAGTTTTATAAATTCAAAATAATTTTAAATCCCTATGTGTTGTAGTTATATCATGCTCCAAATAGTTGATATTATTGATGAACATCCAATTCTATTATGTATTATCCTATTATGTTGAGCTATTAAATGAGATTATTTTTTGTTGTTAATGTTATTTATGATAATGGTGCAGAGGTTGTAAACGCATTAAGGGATCACCCTCCTGGGTCTTGCAGAGCCTAAAGTGTAGGAGGTCTTTAAAATCCTCATCAATTGGTCCAAGTCCTTCAAGCTACCCTTGATTGGAATTGGCAATTCTATAGGTAGATTAGAAGACTAATCTGGTTATAGTAAAAACAACGAACATAACCCTTCACAACCGAACCTACTTTATGTTTCTCAACACTTCCATCAAAACAAAATTTCTTATTGAACATCCATTTGAATCCAATAGGTTTAAATCCTTTAAGAAAAGATACCAGATCCCATGTGTTAATTTTCTTCAATGAAACCATCTCCTCATCTATGGCTTTCATCCAAGAATTTGCATCACTCATACCCATTGCCTCTCTCATAATCCTTAGCTCATCAACATTAGCAATAAAAGAAAAATAATAATTTAAATCCAATAGTGAATAACCAAACCTTTTAGGTTGTCATCTGATATGAGTGGACCTCCTCAATGGTTGAGGTTGAGGATATTCTTCTTCTGATCTTTTTGAGTTGTTAGAACTCTCCTCATCATTAGGTCTATTATGGGCTTCTAGTTCAAATTTCCTTTGGTCAAGAGAAAGTTGAACAACACCTTCCTTTTCTTCTACTATAGGCTATAGAATAGTGGAAGAAGGTTTTATCTCTCTAAAAAATAACACTTTGATTGTAGAGAATATTTTTAACCACTAGATCCCAAATCTTGTACCATTTCAGACCAATACCATATTTGATGAAGATACACTTAACAACCTTGTTTTCCAACTTCGACCTTTTCTCCCTTGGCACATGCGCATATTCCTCACAACCAAACACATGAAGATGTCTCAATGAGGTCTTCTTACCCAACCACACCTCCATAGGTGTATTCTCAACACTTGAGATAATGTAGGAGATCTATTAACTAGATAGCATGTAGTGGCAACAACTTCAACCCAAAAAAATTGTTCAAGGAAAAATCTACTTAGCATACTCCTAGATCTCTCCATCAACGTCATGTTCATACTCTCTACAACTCCATTCTACTGAGGGGTAAATGGATTTGTCTAATTCCTTTCAATCCCATGTTCTTTATAGAACTTATCAAAATTTTCAAAACAAATCTCACCACCATTGTTAGTACTCAAAAACTTAATCTTTTTACCAATTTGATTTTCTACCAAGGCCTTGAACTCCTTAAACTAGCTAAAAAATTCAAGTTTACTTATCAGAAAATTAAAAAAAATCCTAATGTAATCATCTATGAAATAAACAAAATATATAGATTTTGATAAGGAAGGAACATTTACATGACCAAAAACATCATAATGCACATAGTCCAAAACCCCAGAAGATTTGTGAGAACTATGATAAAACTACACAGGGTTTTGTTTTCCATAGACACAATATTCACAAAAAATGAACTCAAGGTTGCAATCATCAACCCCCTCAAAAAGGTATTTTTTAGGGTTTTTTAACTCTTTTTACCAATGTGATCAAGTCTTTGGTTTGAAAGCATTATCTTCTTAGTAGGTAACTTCATCTCCAAATCATGAGGATGCTTGGGTACCTAGAAAGCATGACCATCAAAAGTGGATACAAATTTCTTCTTTGTTTTTGGTTCCAATGTGAGGATAGTGATTCAAAAGTTATTTTCTTCTTTTTCATAGAAGAACTATTGAACTAAATTGTGCATGCATCCAGCTGAAACAAAGTTCCTATTTGAACACCCTTAGCAAGAACCATAGCTCCTCTTGTCATCCTGCATCCTCCATTTGACAAGACAACCTACACACCCGTATCATTCAAATTACTTATAGAAAGAAGGTTTTGTGCCAAAGTAAGGATATGTTGGACACCATTGATCCCATTCACTCTACCATTTGTGAATCTTATCTTGACTCTTCCATGACCAATAATTTTTAAGTGAGAATCATCACCTAGGTACACCTTCCCACCATCATAACTTTCATACTTAAAGAGAACCAATTTCAATATGAAATCATGTGGAAAGAAGCATTGAAGTCTATAAAACATGCATTTTGTGATGTATGCATTTACAAGCAAATGACATAGGCATTTGCATCATCCTAAGAGGATTTATTGGATTCAAAATTGGAGAATGACTTATTTTTCTTCTCTTTCTCCTCCTTACAATTTTTATAGAAGTGACTATATTTTCCACAATTACAAAATTTATCCTTGGTCTTACTAGGAGACTTAGATCTCCCATGATATTTGTATTCTAACTTCTCTTGCTTCATGTTCTTCTTTTTTCCTTTTCTTTCATTCTTCCTCAAACTACCAAAGCCTCCTTAGCCATTTCAAAAGATTTTATTTGCATTTATTTAGATAATAATGATGCCACCACATCATCAATCTTAAAGGTGGTCAACAAATTCATGCAAAAAATCCTCTTCCTGCATTTTCACACCAACAAAGTTCAATTAGGAAACAAGCATTCTGAATGCATTTAGGAAATCTATGATAGATCCTCCTTCCTCCATCCATAGAGAATGCATCTTATTTAACAAGAACAACTTATTTACTAGGGATTTAGCTTGATAAATTTGAGCAAGTTTCTTCTAAATAAGTTCAACAATATTCTCTTTATGAATGTTTAAGATTATTGAATTAGCTAAACAAAGCCTTATCAAATCCTTATCCTTTTGATCCATTAGATCCCAATATTCTTGTTTTATGTCCATTTCCATAGTTCAAGAAAGAGTTATCCACAAGTCGCGGTCTACATATATATCTTTCATCTTGAGCTTCCACAACTCAAAGTTGCCTCTATTAAATTTGTCTATCTCAACTCTACTATGTGATCTTTCCATCTCCTTCCTACAACAAGGTTAACAAAAAATTTCTAAAACATGCTCCCACTCAAAATAAGATCAGTACACAAATTCCTTTACTCGCAATAGAAAATAGGGGTGATCAGGCTCTAATACCAACTAAAAGGAAGCCAAGTACACAAAAAGTATTCCTACACCAATCTAATAGAGGAGAGAATGTAAAAATTTCAAATGTATCAAACCCTTAAATAGTTACATACAAGAAGATGAACATATCAAGTAACATATACAACATGTAAAACACATAACACTATAATATATGTGGGGAAAACCCTTTTGGGATATAAAAACACTACACTTCAAAATCTTGAACAATGTATATCTATACAAAATTATTACAATACACTTGTAGTGGAAGCCTCTACAAAAGTTTGTTTATGTTACAAATATAGAATCAATTTGGTAGCATTTAACGATACTTGGAAAGAACACTATCTTACAATTATCAAATCCTTATCCTTTTGATCCATTAGATCCCAATATTCTTGTTTTATGTCCATTTCCATAGTTCAAGAAAGAGTTATCCACAAGTCGCGGTCTACATATATATCTTTCATCTTGAGCTTCCACAACTCAAAGTTGCCTCTATTAAATTTGTCTATCTCAACTCTACTATGTGATCTTTCCATCTCCTTCCTACAACAAGGTTAACAAAAAATTTCTAAAACATACTCCCACTCAAAATAAGATCAGTACACAAATTCCTTTACTCGCAATAGAAAATAGGGGTGATCAGGCTCTAATACCAACTAAAAGGAAGCCAAGTACACAAAAAGTATTCCTACACCAATCTAATAGAGGAGAGAATGTAAAAATTTAAAATGTATCAAACCCTTAAATAGTTACATACAAGAAGATGAACATATCAAGTAACATATACAACATGTAAAACACATAACACTATAATATATGTGGGGAAAACCCTTTTGGGATATAAAAACACTACACTTCAAAATCTTGAACAATGTATATCTATACAAAATTATTACAATACACTTGTAGTGGAAGCCTCTACAAAAGTTTGTTTATGTTACAAATATAGAATCAATTTGGTAGCATTTAACGATACTTGGAAAGAACACTATCTTACAACTCCAAATATAACACAAGAATTTATAGTTGATGACAAATTTTGATACCTATAATCTTCACATGCAAGGTGCCAGCCAAATTGAATGTCATAATTTATCATAATTATCTCTAATTAGCTCTTACATTGTCATAATATGGAATATGATAATATTTTTCATAATAAACCATAATTAACTTATGAAATATGAGAAACTCTACCAAATTATCATAAAATTAGACCCCACAAAATGGGGCACTTGTGCAGGGCACCATAGGTTTTAATGAAGAAAATTGCTAAGTGTTAGTATTTTTGGTAGGATGAAGTCATGAAGTCATGTTTTTGATTGTAATAAGGTCCTTGATACCATTTCTCATGTTGTTAGTGGTTAGGAGTCATTTTGGAGTCAATTGGGTAAGTGTTTGTAAATATTGCAAAATAAGATGCATAGGAGTTAGGTTTGGTAGAAAAGCTCTTGGGAAAGGATATGTAATGGTTGGAAATTTTTGGGAAGAATATTTGTGACATTTCTAGGCTATTGGATTGAATTTTTAAGCCCTAGTGTGTGAAAACCTCATTTTGACCTAGTGGAATAACCCTAATTAGGCCTAGTTTCAAGCGTAGCAGCAATTTTTTGACCTTTATGTTTCAAAAAAACCCTACCTAAAAATTATATATGATTTCAAATGTCATAATGGGTATCTAAATCTGTAATTATTTTCTTGGTATAAGGCCTGATTGGGAAATTATGCTAGAAAAACCTTGTTTGCTTCCCTACAAGGCATAAAGGAAGATTGTGAGAAAAATCACCTTGTTTATTGTGTTAAGGCTCTTGAATTGGAATTTTTTTTTTGAAACTTTCCACCCTACTCTAAATAAGGTGCACACTTCCAAAAATTTAGTTTCCAACTACCATGCATTACCCTTGTACAATAGACATAAACAATCATGGGAAGTTGTTATAGTTCAAGTCATAATTTGTGACATAGCAACTTATGAAAAGTGCCACCATTTTATCCCCAAATTTATGCCGTCAAAAGTGGATGCCTACATTCTTGAAATTATCTTCCAAAATACACGTCACCCTCCATGTAGGATACCACATCACTAGTGTGTGTCACAAAGTGCCACAACAATATTAGGTAAAATAGATTCTAGGATAAAATAAATAATTAGTTGTTGAAATTAAATGATATGAATTGCAATGGTTGAAATACCTTAATCCCACTAATATATATTAGATTCAAAAATATTTTTTATCCTTATTAGGGGAGTAGATGTAGTTTTGGGTGTGCACTAACTTAAGCAATTAGGAACGATATATTTCAATTTTTAAGACTTATCCATTACTTTTATGATATATCGGAAAAAGTGTGAACTTTTGGGAATAAAATTGCCACTAAGTGAAATAATTACCTCCCATAGAATGGATAAGTTATTCAAGAAAGGTTATTATAACATAGGGAAACAATTACATTTTAAATAATCATAAGATATGACAACTCAAGATCAACAAAAAATTGGAGACATTAATACCATGAAGCATTTTTCAACAAAAGAATTATATTTATCCCCTATGATTATTCTTAACAAAAAGGATAATCCATGGAGAATATGCTCACATTACAAGAAGCTAAACAAGATCACTCATAATGACAAGTTTCATATATTCCTATTGTTAATGAATGCGAAGATAATAAAGTATATGAAAAACAATTAGAATGTTTATTTAGAGTAAAAGAAGCAGAATACTTAGCACATGTGGTGTCACTTAAAGGTGTTAATATGGACCTTAATAAGAGAGGAATTTTGGGTTTAACAAGAAACTATAGAAAATATTTTCATACCTATCATCCTATAAATAAACATTTATTTTGGGAAGGTAATAAAGACAATGTTTATAAATTTTTGATTGAATGTTTGACATATGAATGAAATAAAATGGGAACAATAAAGACTCCAAGCCTCTTACAAATATTAGGCATTCTAATATAAAACTCAGTAAAAATATTAATGGACTTCATTATGGGGTTGCCAAAGCCAAATAATCTTGATGCAATCTTGCTTGTTGTGGATACATTTATAAGAATACATATTTTTTGGAAATATCTCATTTATTTCCTATTAATACTATGGAAAAGGTATTTATACAAAATATACAAAAACTTTGAAATGATTCAATACATTTTAACAGAAAAACCCAACTATTTTTCTTAAGTGTTCAAACATTCCCTCATAAGTAAACTTGGGAATTTCTATCCATAGAGGATAGGTCTTTATTATATTTGGAATAAAAACCAATCATATTTTCATACAAAATAGGAATTCACATCATCTACTAATACAAAACATGAATTCATCTATTCATATAATTGGAATAGGAATCCACCTAAAATGAGGTAGAAAACTATCATGTGATAGGTATGTACTCTAGTCAGTGTCTTGGACTCATCAGGATCATTCAGATCTTGTGTTTCTTGTCTGAGGACCACACTTCCTACTAAAGTGTACTGAGGTCACCATCATCAAGGGCATATAATTTACATTTATAGTCTTGAAACCCACTTTGGAATTTGGTCTAAATCCTTGGGGAATCAAGCAATCCACACAAGATTCTTCTGAGTATAGTTGAATGGTTTCTTATTTGATTATATTTTTAGAAATGTTTAGGGATCTCTCATGCCCTAAACTATGTTCCTAAATGCTTGATTACTAGGAGCACCCTCCATTACCCAAACTACATACATATCCTGCATCCAAATGGGATCAAGGCATAAAATATGTAGTTCTATTTTCTATTTTCTATTTTATGTGAACTATTTAAGTGGGAACACAACCCTTTCTAGGGTTCTTATTCCCTATATAACTTTCCTTTTCATTTGTTTCCCACAAAGGGAAGCATGAATAACAAATGGTTGACTTGACCTTTATTTATTTCCCTAATAAAATTTATCTAAACCTATTTCCTAATAATAATCATCACACTTGACCCATTTAAAGAATAAATCAACATACACCAACATGAATATAATTTAAAATTTGAGTTAAATTTTCATCATAGAAAATTCCTACTTTGGGTTTCTAGGTTGACAATAGCATATTTTATTCATTTTCTTTTTATCTTTCTAAATTATCAATCCAAAGGGGATTTCCCTCCCTTTAGATTTAATCAATCAATGCCCCTTATTTCTCCCCAGCGATTTCTAGGGATGATGTCACATACACCATTTTTGGAGTTGTGTTAGGCTATAAATGAAATAGTTCAAGTACAGCAATGTACCACTCATAAATGTGAACTTGAGACACCATTAATACCAAATGCTACTAGTTTTGTTTTCTATTACTTGATCATGTTTTCAAAAATAGATATAACATAAATAAGTCTTTATCAAAGAAATAATTCATAAGGAATCCTTTTTAAAATTCATGTATAATAGTAATAACATTTATGAAAAGAACAATACTTAAGATAATTCAACAATTTAACAAAGCATTATATTAAAATTCATAATAATTTTCCATCTAAAATAGAATAAGTATATTTTATAGTAAAAGATGTGATCTATCTTAATCATTTATTTCTTGAATAAATGATTAACTAAAATAATATCTACTCATAGATGAATTTCTAGATACAACATTTAAAAATGCTTACTTAAGGTTAAATATATGCACTATTCCTCTTTTTCTTTGAAGGTTTATTTATTTTTATCCTTCAACTATTTTAGTTCTATTGTGATGGTTTAAATAGTATCTCTTAATCAAAACTTGTGAGGAGGCTTCTTTTTGAAAGTTTCTTTGTATAAGTTTTCAATTTTTTTTGGTAGCTCTCTTTCTTCTATATCTTGCTAAAATATCTCCAGCATATTTGAAAGTGCAAGAAAAGGTTTTACATTATATGGGGAAGTTTCAAGGTCAACTAAATTTTCCCATCTAAACTTTGAGATGATTTAGCATGATTCTTTGATTTTCTTTTACCTTTTTTTTAAGATTACAATCTAAGCATAAATTATATTTGAAGGAACATGACTGAAACAATATCTCTTTGAGTCTAATTTTAAGAACCTAATAATCTAGATCATATCGTGAGTTCATATATGAACCTTTAGAATTTTATAAGTCTTTAAATATATCAGAAGCTAAAGTCTATAGGAACAAATATTATTTGATTGTGAGACAAGTATATTTCACATTTCCTATATTTGTCTCTATTTCATTATGTCTATGAGTATTACATTATTCTTCTATAAGTTTTATGAGTAAACTATTATAAGTATTATAAGTGAGATTTAGAGACTAAACTATCATAATAAGTCTAAGTATTGCATAGATTATCATATTGGTTACAATTTTTTTCAAGTCACAAGTATGAGAGGAAACTTGAATAGTCCTATTAAATTAATCATATAAGGTGTTTTAAATTAATTATCATTTGGACTCTCACTATTATTAATAGTACTTACCAAAAAGGAAATCATGGGAATTTTATATAAAAGGGAATAGCAAATATAGGTATTATCAAACAATGGACATTTATCATAAATAAAATCAAGAGCTATAGATTCAAATGAATAAAATTAACAATATTCCATTTATTCATTAAAAAAATGATTAATAAAATTTTCTTGTAATGTTCAACAATATATAATGAGATAAATCTTGCCATAATCAAATCAACAATGTGTTTAGAGAAACTTTATGGACCTTCTAAATGTTTATTTTCTTAGAATAAGTTTGATAATCATGGAGCCATTAGTTTTATATAAAAACTATATATAAAATATTTATTCTAATACTTATATAATAATACTTTGTAAAAATAGTTCCAAATAATTTATCTTTTGGAATCATATTTTCATTATAGATGGTGAGAACGATGACTAATTTATGTGAGAATTAAGTATCAACATTTAAATTTGGTCATAGCTATTCACCTAAATTTAATGTAAGAAGATTGATCAAATGCTTGATCAAATTGCACAGTAAGAAACATACATGCATGGAAAAATATAATAACTGTAAATGAAGAACAATAACTAATAAATAATTTGCATTCAACAAAAGGAAGTTAGTGAAAGTATAGAACAAATATCCATAAAACTATCTCCTACAGATGACTCATTATAGAGCACAGGAAATCCAAAACATAGACAAACCACATGTGAAATATTTATGATTAGATGTTAGGATTTAGATTTAGAATCAAACACAGATCTTTATCAGATCATTATTTAATAATCCTATACATGTATGTGCCATAATATTCATCTGAACTTCCCTAAAATACCCATCCTACTCTTGCAGGCTATGACTAATACATTATTTGATTTGCACAAAATTTATTACCAGTTATAAGGCTTCACATCTGAAACAATGTGAATCCCTAATTAAATTTCATACACATAAAAATGTAGATACCACTCAAACCATATATATATACACAACCATTTCAGGAAGAATGCTTCGAATCCTACCTGAATCAATTTTTTAATATTAAAGTCTAGCAAGATGTACAATAAAAGTTGAGGTAAAATGAGTCATAATAAACTTTATTGAATTTCCAAAATCAGATTGTAAAATAGAGCCACTTCAAAATTTCTAATTTAATGGCATAATTTATCAATTGAAGATTCAACATAGAATGATGAATTATTGATAAGAAATATGTTACAATTGTTAAGCATTGAGGGCAATGATTTTCTAAAGGGGAAGGGAATGTTATGATTCTAATATGATATATTCCTAAATATAATAAGGATAAGTACTAGTGGCATGCTTAACCCTAACAATAATATTAGTGAATATACTAATCCCTCTTAATTAGAATGAAGGGGTAGGTATGTCCCTATGTAGTTAAGCCTATAAATAAGGAAGAGAAATATCTCCCATATTATCATATCATCAAATATTGAATTTATATATTATTATATGATTATTGGAGGTCACCCCCTCGAAGTGGTTTGCTATATTTCTAATTTTTAAAAATATTTCCGAGAAATATCATAACACATCATAAAATACTCACATTATAACACAAGCATGTTATATTTTTTAAGGGACAAAAAGGTGGCGTGATATGTTTGCACTTACCCCAAATTAGTCCTTTTCTAGTCTTTAAAGCAGGTTGGTGACATTTTCACCAAACATTTTATTGAGAGAAATTTCATTCATCTATGACCTCTTCTTGTGGTGTAGTCTACTTCAGTAGCGACATCATCCTTGTGGGGCTTTCTATTCATCTTCATCTTCTTTCCTCTCTTTTGTACCTAGGGGGAGTATTTTTACATTGAATTTTCTCTCTTTCTTTGCTTTATGAAAGATTACATTATATATTGAGTACCTCGTTAGGCCTAGTTGTTAAGACCCAGTTTTAGTGTTCCCACCCACATTATTCTTAAGGGGGTGTGTTAGTGTAGACTATTCCTATGCAGATACTTTATATGGATTACTCCTATATATCTTGCTTCAAGATGTTCTCTTTTACTTAGAGTTGCATGGAGGTTGCATGCCACTAGATTTAGACTAGTGGAGTTACACACCTATTTTTACGCTCCTTCACCACTAATATTGGTGGTAGTTTTTCTCTCTCTATACTATATATGTGCATCTAATTGTGAGATACTTTATCCAACTATTGTGTTCATTTCTTCTTATTCTTTATTTTATATACTTCCATTTTTCATAAACATGGAAGGCATTTAATTGTTAGACTATTGTGGGCCAAATGGTAATTGTTATTCTGCCAAAAATATTTTGGTTTTGGCAATAACATGCTAGTTTGCTACCATATAATGTGGATATGTCCCAAAATTCAAATTTGAAAAAAAATCAAATTACTATATCCTACCCCTTTCCACTAGTCTTTGGGAGCCAACTTGATACATGTTTGGGTAATTAGTCATTATGTCTTAGTATTTAAAATAATTAATTTGAAAGCTAAAATACATCTAAGAATCATCCTAGATCATTCAAAAAAAATTAAGCATTCCTAGGAACATCTCGATTTGGAGCACTGCTTGTATAAAAATTGGCATTCACATTTAGGACATTGCTTGCTTGCAATCTACCAACACTTAGCCAAGGTTGCAAAGTTTGTCTTTCAAGGAGGGTGATTAAGGAGAGAATGAACCCTTGCAATTCAACAATTTATCCCAATGAATTTTTAAATAGTGTCAATCCTTACACATAAAAAAAGAACAAGAATCACAACAACCCACATTCATTCAACAAAGTTAGAATTGCACCCGAGAGATCATATTTTTTGTACAAGATTAATCTTGATCTATGGGTTTGACCCACATAGAGTTTCAGATTTGTACAAAGTTTGAGGATAGCTTATACACCAGGGTCATTAATTTTCTATATTGGGACAAAATGGTTCTTCAAGTCATCAACATTATTATTCCATCATTGTATCAAAATCTAAGTATACATTTCCTTTACATTTAATTTTAAAAAATAACTTTGATTCAACATTTTCTTTTTCCAACTGCTTTAAATTAATGTAAATAAGATTATACTTAATTTATATGTATTTATTGACCCATATTTACATAAAAAAAATATTTTTGCTTCATAATAATAAATCATTAGTTGAAAATCTTACAAATTTGTAATTTTAGATGAGTTTTAATTAAACTAATATCCCTAGGGAGTGGAATGGTGTTGTGGATTGTCTGGCCAAATGGGCTTCTGATCAAATGCAAAACTGAAATATTAGAGAGAAGGATCAATTACCTGTAGATTTGTCTCATCAGTTGGATCACTTAGTGGATCTTGATAGGGTTGTTTGATGCCCCTGCTTTGTATTTCTTCTGATTTGAATGAATTTTAACCCCTCCTCTAAAAAAAATAAAATAAAAAATTAAATACACTACAAAATAATATTAATTAAAAAAAATTAGCAAGCCATTGAAAATTACAAACCTTTCATGTGGTATTACAAATTTCATAAAATAGAGTCCTATGAAAATAACAATTGAAGGGTGAATTGTTGAAAATAATATTTAATCAAATATGATAGAACAACTTCTAATATTATGAGGTAATGATTCTTTTAACTTCATGGAACAACCTATCAGAACCATCTTCTTCATCTTTGTGAGACCTTAGAAGCTTAATGGCCATTTTTCTAACCCAAAATAGTGACTCAAATCTAACTCTTCCAAGTTTTTGAGTTGCCCAACGTTTGAAGGAAACTTTTTCAAACCTGAGCAATAATCTAAGTGTAAACATTTTAGGGAAATGAGATGCCCAAAGCTGGAAGGAAATGCACATAATGCAGAGCAACCGCTTAAATATAACAATGTCAAATTGCTAAGTTGCCAAAAGTCTGAAGGCAACTCTTTCAATTCATGGCACTGATCTAACCACAACCTTGTTAGATTGCTAAGATCCCCCAATTTGGAAGGAAAGTTCTCTCAACTAATGGCAATCAATTAAATACAGTTCATCTAACTTTGATAACTTCTCCAGTCCATCTGGTAACCTTTGCATATTTTCAAATCAGAAAAACCTAATTTTACAACTGAAGAAGTTGTAGTGACCTTGGGAGGAATTTTAGAATTTGCAACTCCATTCTCAGAAGAACCTATAATGTGGAAAGCGAGTAGGCTTGGAGGAAGCTACATATTTGCACAAAAAATATGAACAAGGATTAAGTGTCATTATACAATTTGATGAAAGCTAATTGAATGACAAATATGGTCTAAAGAGGCAGATCTTACCTCATAGAAACTCATTTCTTGTGTGAATGTACCTCTGTACCTGGCAAGACGCCCAAGTTTTTCAAACTCCATTGGAAAATCAGGAACATTACTAGGAATTGCAAGGTTTTTGAGTTGTTTAAATGGCTTATGACATTTCTCCTTGAATATGAGTTGTTTAAATGGCTTATGACATTTCTCCTTGAATATTATTTGTGATCCTTCATAAGACAACACCCTTATGGAATTGCTCATACAATTTAGATGATTTTCATTCATTTCAATTGGAGGCTACTCATATTCTTCATTTAAAAGGATGCCTTTTAAATTCTTGAGTTTCTGCAGAAAAACAAATCATACATTTCATTATTACTGTGAATAACAAAAGTACTTTAATAACATTGAGAGCAGACTGAACATGATAACTATGATGTACCTCTTCATCTTTCAAACATTTTAATAAAGTCTTGGGATCTCTGACTCTGTTTTGCTCTGACATCTTTTTTCCTCTTGCTTGAACTATGTCATGAATAGTTACTGTATCCACTTCAGATGTCTTGATGAATGAAGCATCTTCTAGAGCTCTGAATTCCTCCTCTCCAACTATGTATGCCACTTTTTAACTTGGCCAATCATGAAAGAAGGATGTGATATCTAAAAAAGCCTCTTTCACATGTGGTGGTAATAATCTGTGGTATACAAAATCAATCATACAGTCACTGATATCTTCATCTTCAACCTTCTCCCCTTCTCTAAGCAACTCTAATACTATGTTAATTGTATTTCTGCTACTTATGGCCAGTTGCGAACCACCTATTTCCAGCAGAAGCGGAACACCACCACACAGCTTAAGGAGGTCGTGAATATTCTTTTCATCATTGTAATCGGTAGCTTTATTCAACAAAATGTTTCTTGTCTGTGTCAGTGGAAGAGCACACATGTAATATTGTTATCGTTGAATATTCCTAGCGTTGAATATTTATGTCTCATGCAGGTTTCGAGTGGTGACAAGTATTTTGCTTCTGGGTGGAAGGCAACTGCCCAAGTCAATGTAAAGAACTAAGGCCTGATTGGGATGCTTTTTGCAAAGCGACCAGATCATTCCTCGACCTTGATCGCAGTCTGTCAATTCAACATTCTACTGGAATAGTCCATACAAAATCTGTTGTTGGAGGATTTTAAGATCTTTCATGTCAGTTTTGATCCATATGAATTCTACAATGTTTATAGGTTTTGAGGTCAACCTGTGCATAAACAACATCAGCCAGTGTAGTTTTCCCAATTCCCCCGAGACCGTACACAACCACAACAATCGGTAATGCATCCTGTGCATTCAAATCAAGGAGTTGAATTACACTTTCCACTCCACTCTAGATTCCAACTGTAAGTTTTGCAGCAACACTTTGTTAGGATTTGCTCAATATAAGCAGAAGAGATAGTAAAATAAAAGTACCTTTTGAAGGATGGCCTTACCTCACTCTTGGTATGCATAAAACTCCTGTGACTGGGGATCAATCTTTGGTTGTCTGCTTTCTATCTCAATTACACCCAACAATGTGAGATCGGCATATAACTGATTTATTTTGTCTCAGAAATCTTGCAAACTCTCAGCATTCACAGAAGCAGTAAGACACCTTCAAAGAATTCAAAAAATAAATTTGACATTCAAAAATAGCCCCTGAATTTTACATCGTAATCTAAGATTTTAATATTACCTGATAGCAATTATTATCTCGGAAACTATAATTACTTTATTATGTGACACAGGGCGCTTTGACACCTTGCGATCCCTGTACAGAATATAGGGAATAAAAGAATGCCAAACAAATGTAGTTCAGTCAACCCAACAGAACGACAACTCCAATAGCAATGGGCTTGATTCAAAGCATGAGCATCAATACCTTCATCTTAAAGAATTTAAGACCCCAATTTGATAATGGTGAAGGAACTGTGGAAGGCATATAAGCTGCATTAAATTAAAGAAGAAAAATCCAATTTGAGGGAAAAAAGAACTACCAATTTTTATGAACGTAGTAAGGAAAGGGGTGCACTGTCATGCCCTTACCAAAAGCAATTAAGAAACAAAGTCTTCCAAAAACTCGAGGAGCAGCCTATGAATAAAGGCAGGTTTTGAACAAACAAGAAAGATAAAGGAGAAAGTGGAAAGGGGGAGTGTTGGAGAAGAGAGATTTACGGGATTTGTATCTATCTATCTGTGCTGGAGAAAGCATAAATTGTGGGATTCGTCCTAATCCTTGCTTTCTAATTAAGGTTGTTGTATCTCTTTATATGTAGAGGTGTTGTAATCTCCAGACACATAACCATGAATAACAATCACTCTCCCTTCTCCGTGGACGTAGGCTATGGCCGAACCACATACATCTCTGTGTTATGAGTCATTTCTTTATGGTATCAGAGTAGGTCTTAGTCTGATTTCGTCATAGGAGACCCTGTTTGATTCATGTTTTTTGTGATCCTGGCAGATTTGAAACACAATTCGTGTTTTTTGCTAGATCCCAACGCTTGTTCCTGCCGTATTTTGTGTTGGTGCAAAGCTTCTGTAGTTGTTAGATCTGTTTGCTCTGAGCGGCACTGTTCTCCAAGGGTCTGCCAGAATTGTTTGCTCTAAGAGGCGATGTTATCTTGGATTACCAGGGAATCGGGTGCCTTTCTTGATTTATTTGCTGTGATCCATCGAACCAGAGTGTAGAAGTAAAAGAAGCAGCTGCTGTAGAGCCAGTTGGTGAACCAGAAATTGGGGTTTTCTTTTCTCTTCTATGACCTGTTCAAAACCGCATCTGTCCTACTGGTTCCTGCAGAGACTTTCATTGTAAGTGTTTTTTCCTTGTGACTTCATCCTTGTTTTTTTCCATGGCTGAGTTCGATTCGAATCCTAGTTGGAGACTTTCATTGGTTCCGTTAAATGGTGTCAATTATGTAGCATGGTCTAGAGCTGTTACTTTGTCGCTTGGTGGCAAGAAAAAATTTGGTTTCATTAATGGTGATAAACAGTGTCCTCAAACTACTGAATCGGGATATGAGGATTGGATATCCAATGATCAACTTGTTCGATCATGGTTACTCAATTTGATGGAAACTCATATTGCTGAAATTTTCACTTTTTCTAATTCAGCAAAAGAACTATGGGATTCAATCGCTGAATTATATGGGAACCAAAATAATGCTGCTCGTATTTTTGAACTCACTCTTGAAATTGCTGCAGCCCAACAAGGTGAGAAAACCTTTAGTGAACACCTTGGGAATCTTAAAAAACTATGGGACAAATTGAACCTGTATCGTGCACATAGCACTGATGCCCAAACTCTTTTGAAACGAGCTAAGGAGGATAAAATTTTCTCACTACTTCGTAGCCTGAAGCCTGAGTATGAATACATAAGGCACAATCTTCTGATGGATGCCACATTACCCACTCTTGCTGGTGTTTGTGCTATTATTCAGTGAGAGGAAACTCGAAGAAATACTATGAGCTCAGAATCCAAAACTTCAACGGAGAAGATTGAATCTAATGTCCTTTTGGCTGAAAAGGATGATAAAAGAAAGCCTCACTTTTCTGACAAAAATAGGAATGTTTCTCACTACAAGGGTAAGAAGGAACTCTATCAATGTGATCACTGCAAGAAAACTGGGCATACCAAGGATCGCTGCTGGGAATTACATCCACATCTCAAATCTAAATATAAGGGTCAGAAGGATCATGCTGCTGTAGCCGAGACTTCTTTTTCAATCAATCAGTTGGGTTAGCTTCTTCAACAACTCAGTAAGACTGTCTCTTCTGGCAATAGTCGTCCACTTCCTCTCACGTGTCAGGTAATCTTTATGCTTATCTTACTTTCGATTCCAAAATTAATTCCTGGATTATTGATTCTAGAGCTACAAATCATATGGCCAATAGTCCTTCTTCAGTAACCAATTTTATTCCAAAAACTGATAAGCATGATATCTCTGTTGCTAATGGAACTACTGTTTCAGCCTTAGGAAGTGGTAAAATTAGTTTCTTTTCTCATAATGCTCCATCTGATGCTCTGGTTGTTCCATCCTTCCCCGTTCAACTTATGTCTATTGGAAAAATTACTAATTCTTTAAATTGTGATGTCATATTTTCTCCAACATCTGTCATCTTTCAAGATCGAAAGTCAAAGAAGACGATTGGTAAAGGAACATACTCACATGGACTTTATTTTCTAAACTCCCTCAATAAGGCGTATCATGCCAGTGGTGTAATTGAAAGTCACACTTTACATAAACGGCCTGGACATCCATCCAACCGTATCTTGTCAAGACTTTGTCCCTCTGCTTCTGTTGATTCTGATGTCTATGATGTTTGTCAGTTTTCTAAACAAACACGTTTACCTTTTGTCAATTCATCTTCTATGTCTACTAAGTTGTTTGAATTAGTTCACTCTGACTTATGGGGACCTGCGCCTATTGATTATTATGATGGATATTGTATACGCATAAAAATGGTCATTTCTATAATCCTGGCAATTAATTAAATATTTATTATTTAATTAATTTTTCTAAAAGTCCTCTACATATGATTAAATTTATTTAATTTAATTATATTGTTCATTCATCTTATTCTTCTTCCATAATTAAATAAATTTATTTTATTTAATTATTTTCACATGTCCACTTAATTAATTAAATAAATACATTCTATTTATTTAAATTAATTATCAATGTTGAATTTAAATTAAATCTTTTGATTTAATTAAGTTTAAATATTTCCCTTTTCTTCTATTTTAATTCTTCTTCTAATTAATTAAATGTTTCATTTAATTAATTTCATAAAAGTGATTTAATTAAATAGATCTTATTTAATTAAAAATATCTTATGATTTCTTTCTAAATCCAAAATTAGGTATTTTAACCTAATTGTGCAATCTTCTCATATCATAATTAAATATTTTATTTAATTATGAGATATTCTGCTTTTTTTCAATAAAACTGATTAAAGCTCTTTTCTCACCACAAGCTTTCTTCTGCTTTTAAAAGCTTAATTAAATATTTTATTTAATTAAGAAAAGATGAATGTCCTCCACAAATAAATAATTGATTTTTTTTAATTAATTATTTATTAGCTTTTAATCTTTCTTTTATTCTTATCTTCCATTCTTTTTCCTCTTTCATAATAAAATAGAAAA